>VDFB02086081.1:319952889-320166803 GCA_007258455.2 Sequoia sempervirens
CTTTCATCATCATTGGGAGGTATTCTTCCCTATCCTTTAGTGGTGTTTTGGGATGTATCCTTCCCTCATCAATACCACTCAGTGGGATGTATCCTTCCCTATCCTCATATTGTCTTCGGATCTTTAATTCCCTCATTGACAACCCTCCATCCATCATCAACCCATTTTGACTTATACCTTGACTGGGGCAACATCACCTTTTGTCCTCCAATCCATTTGTGCTTCACCCATTTCCATGTTACTTACTCTCTTCCCCATCACCTTGCATCATCTTCCTCATCTCCCCTTGCATCACATCATCTATTTCGAGAGCCCACCCGTGTTCTCTTGAACCCGCATGTCCTCTCGAGGGGGCATCCTTCATCCCTAACTCTTCATCTTTACCCCCATCATCTTCCTTCCTAGTTACTTCTTTGAATGACTGGGGCATCTTTTCCAATCTAACCATCTTCTAGGTTCTATGTTTTAATATTCTTTGAAATGATGTTACTTCAGAATACCATCCAAAGAGGGGCAAATGTAGATTATCCAAATTTGGACACTTAATTTATCCAAATTTATCACTTTTCATCTAAACATCCTCTTTTCCAAGTTAATTAAGTAATATTACTATTATTTAATTAATATCCTTAATTCTACAAATCCGTAAGGTATTTAATTAATAATTAAATACTTTACCCTCCTTAATACTCTTTCATTAAATTAAATAAATAAATTTATTTAATTCCTCACATGTCATTTTCTCCAATCCTAATCCATCTCCCCATTCTTTTTCATTATGATGCACATGCTCTATCTCAATAGGATGTGTTACATCCTCCAACTTTTGCAAGTTGGCTTTTAATCCTAATTAGCCCCCAATTATCCTCTAATTATAAATTAATTAAGCCTAATCATTCTCCAAGGAATTTTGTTCCTTTTATTTTGTCCTGTGATTCCTCCTCCTTCTTATATGAATTTTAATTCATTATCTCTCCATCCTTCCAAGGCTTCTAGAACCTTGGACTTGTCACAATCACCACATGTGACCAACCTTGGACTTGTCACAATCTTCACATGTGACTAAGTCCCACCTTTTGGAGCCCACCTTTTACCCTCTAGATTCTTCCAATCATTGTGAATTTAAAATTCACTTTTATTCACCCAAGATTCTTCCCATCTCCCAATGTACTTGCAAGGTACTTGTACTTCCTCCACCTCATGTACCCTCTTGACAACTCATCTCCACCTCATATCCTCTTGTCCATTTCACCCTCCACATGTCAAGATGTGAGGGCTTGTGGGTTCTCAACCCACCATAGCCCTTCATCTTGGCCTTGTTGGAGCAATCTTGACCCTTGAATTCTCTAGAGAATTCAAATTCCTCTATAAATACCCCCTCCTCAAGGGCATTTCCACAACACTTTAGATTGAAGCAACTACATGCTGCCCATTTGCCTACACAACACTTTTGATTTTCATAACCTTATGCTGCCATTTTGCCTTCACAACACTTTGCACTCTCACAACTACATGCTGTCCAAGTCATTTTAGATCATTCAACCATCTTTTGTCCATCATTTTGCATATTGAAGCTTGCATTTTAATCACTCAATCTATCATCTAAGGAGCACACAACCCATCCAAGCAAGGGCCAATCAAAGAAGTTTCAACAACAAGGGAGGTAAAAGTGTTTGTGTTTCATTTTATTTGCATTCCTTTTCGTTGTAACTCTCTTTTGGCTAATCTTGAGGTGTCCTTGGTGTTTTGTCTTTCATGTTTCTTAGTTAGATTCACACATTTAGAGTAGCATAAAATATCAAGGTATACAGTAACAACTCACCAAACATTATTTGAAACCTTGGAGTATAAATCCGTAAACTAGCATGAAGTGGCCTTAATGAATGTAGATCTTGATCATGAAACTTGATGTGAAATAATGCCTTTGATATGCTTGATTTGATCTTGAACACTACATCACCATATTAGCTCAAACAACATGCATGATGCAATAAATCTTTGACATGATGAATGAATCTTGATTTATGCAATAATCTTCTTCAAATTTTCCCTTGAATGCCTTGAAAATGCTCTTGAATGCTCTTGATCACACCTACTCATAAATTTTCTTGAATGCTTGAATGCTTGAAATTGCTAGGAGGAAACTAAGTAAAATAACCTTGTATTTATATGAATCTTAACTTTAATTCTCAAAATTTAAATATCACAAGCCAACATTGAATTATGGATTTGAAATCATTAAAATACTACCAAAAACATATTAAAAGGGGGGTCCTATGTCTAAGTGAGATAGGGTGAATGGGTCCTAGGCCACTTACCTAGGACACACATTAGACAATGTTAAACATTATGAAAAAATACGGTCCTAGAACTAAGTGAGTACCCATTCACCCTATGGTGAATAGGTCCTAGGTCACTTACCTAGGACACACATCTTCCAAAGTTGAGTGTTGTGTAATGGAATTTATGAATGCCAGGTTTTATCCCTCAAAATTTGTATTTAATTAGGCTTGAATTTGAATTAAAGGGGCCAATTAAGGAAAATCAACCTCAATCAATTAATAAAGCCCTAGATTAGTGTGAAAGTGTAAAGGTACACATTACAACACCAAAAACAAGGCACCATTAAGTCCATTTTATTTAAAAGGTCCCTAAACTTAATGTGAATATGAAAAACATATTGCAACACTAAATTAAGGCATAATTAAGCTCATTTTATTATTAATTTTTCCAAATTAAGTGTAAAAAAGGGATACTTTTTCCTACACTACATTTTCCCCCCACTTTAGTGAGAGAATGACCCCATGTCAAAATCATACTAAAGTAGAAATTAAGACACTTATATATGTAGCAATGAAAAAGATACACAATCATACAACATCAAATTTTAGGAAGATCAAGCCTAGACGGTCCGATTGGCATGGAGAACATCTAAGCCATCGATTTTGTTTTGTTGTGCACTCACTTTGGGGTAGTGGAACCTCAAGCTTTCCACTAGGTGAGTATCCTAAAAGGGTGGTAAATGAGAGAATCATATTAGGCTCCCATACCATATCAAATCTATCCTCTTGACAACTTCAATAAGGCTCCACAAGCAAGCAAGGTGTGTTATGCTAGGTGGCATTGAATTTAGAGTTTGAGCTTCATAGGGCTTAACAAGTTGCATTATTCTAAACACCTATGAACAAGGCAAGGCTCCAAAGGAAAGCAAGGTGTGCTAAGCTTGGTGGCCTTGAATTTTAGGGTTTTGAGCTTCATAAGGCTAACAAGCTACACTATGTTAACACTTATGAACAATAATTCTAGATTTTTTTTTTTCAAAGGAATTTTTCTTAGTTTGTGTAAGGTATTCTTCTTAGGGAACATTGTGCCTAATGTATCCAAGAGAGGACAAGTCAAGAGTAAAAGATTCACAACTTAGGGAATGTAGTGCATCACATCACCACTAAGAGGAACGTCATATGCTAAGAAATATCCCAGTCTTGGAGGACATCAAACCCAATGAAACCACCAAGAAAAGGATGCATCACAAGAATAAAGAAAATCACACCATGAAACATGGAAAATATCAAAAGATATTATCAATGTATACCCCCACTTTAAAGTGTTTGCTAACACCATTGCTGTGAGAAATTTATTTAAAGTAGCCATGTTCAATCCTAAGACATAAGATCTCCCTTAGAAAGCCCTATTCCAAGTCATATGTTTCCAAAATAAAGCTATGCCATGAAAAAGGAAGGAGGGGTTGGCCCCAAAAATACATAAGGGAACTATGGATTCAGGGTTAGTATATCTTTGCTACAATGTTGTTATAGAGCTTATAAATATCATCATTCCTCAAATACTCATAGAATTGGAAGAATGACACAAAGAGAACAAAAACAAAGAAAAATCATTTTGGGTCAACATGGAAGATACGTAAATGTCTCGATGATATAATCATCTTAAAAAGGAAAACACAAGACAAATTAAAAGATAAAATGCTTATGACATAGAGAAAAATGTAGATACAAATAGAGGAATGCACAGAAAGAGAAAGATACATCAAACGAAATAGTACAGGGAATTACATTATGCACATGTAATCACATAAAGAAACATGAAAAAGAAAACAAATCCAAATAATAGTAAGGCACATGTGAATCGACCTATAGTAGGTCATTTGAATCCCAATCTTGATTGGTGTATATGAAAGACATACAACTAGCCAAAGGGACAACATCAAATACCAAAACTAGGATAAGGCTATCTAACCCCTTGCCCCCACTAATTGTAGGACAATGATGACCTGAGATAGGTGATGAGAATTATTTTCAATGAATGTAAAACATGTATAGTGAGGATGTTATGACCCTACAACTATTACATGGTAAGGAGCAACATGCATGTTTTTAGTAAAGTTTGATTCTTAGAGGGTGAAAAATTCTTCAATACTTTCTTTAAAGGATGGTAATTATCAGTGTGATGTCCAAAGAATCTATGATAAGCACAATATGGTTCATTTTTATTAGTTTGTATTTTGGTCAAGTTTGCACGTTTAGGTGGTAATTCGATTAGTTGCCAACGTAAAAGAGCATAGAAGATTGTCTCGGTTTTGGATAGTTGCAAGAGGTTATAAAGAAATTCAGGAGAATCATACAACTATTTTAACTAAATATTTTGATGATCACACACTTTTGGTTTCTTCTTCTTTGCTATGATAATTGTGTTGTCATCAGTTTCTTCTTCTAACTACAAATCCTTTCCTTTTTTAGAAAAGGATGTGTTAGGAGTAGTAAAGTGTTTAGAAGGTGTGGCTTTTTTTACCTTATGGGTAGGTAATGTATGGAAAGTGGGTTGAGGGGAAGAAATTTTTTGTTGATGAGATAAGCCAAGCTACACATAAATTCTATTCCTTGTTCATATTTAAGTAGCTTTCGTAAGTTTCCTATAAGGGGAATGACATGGATAGCAATAGGTTCATCTCTCACAAATTATTGAAAGGTCTTCAATTCTTCATCTAACAACCTTATGCTCTCTTGTGGGATATGAAAACCATCATGCACATTGGTTGTAGGTAATGAAGTCATTGGAAATGAGGTATGCATGTGATGATCCATAGGGGGTTGATTATCGACACAATTAGAAAGAGAGTTAGAAAACCCAAGATCCATGATGAATGGTGTATCGTGGGATGACATGATCTTGAACTATGTCTCAAAATGGTATTGATAATAGGACACCTAGTTGTAAATCTCATACAAGTTTCAAAAAATCAATGCCAACCCAAAATGGAAAGAGGGTAAGATGCAATGCAATGGCCTAAAATGCAATTTTTTAATTCTAAACAAGGTAATTTTCTGATCACACTATGCAACAATCTGAAAATTAAGTCTTGTAAATACAATTTTGAAATCACATAATGAACTAAATTTACCAAATTAATCTAAATATGATCAAATTGATGAAACGAAAATTATGCAAATAGTAACAAAATTTTTAAAGTAGCAAACAAAAATGCAGAAATGAATATTTTAATGCCAAAAAAACCAGGATATGACTTGATTAGGGACTCATTCACCCTAGGTGAATGGGTCGGGTCCTAGGTGAGGGTTTTGAAACAATTTTTTATATATTTTTGAGTGAATTTCAATAGTCTCTAGATTTTGATTTGTTACAACAAGTTTTAGTTTGATTTTTTCTATGAATTCAATGATCTATAATTAAAAGGTTACAAAAAACTTGCACTTAACCCCAACCATAAATTTTCCTGATCATAAAATAGAATTGCATGGTTATGTTTATTTAACCATTGAAATTACAAGATTGAGTTCACTTGAACCTTTACACAACCTAATAACATTAACTAATTTCTTAAATGTCATAATTAAAATTCAAAGAAGGAATTAAACCTGAAAAGAACAAGAGAACGATACAAAATTTGTTAACGGAGTTCACCCATATGTTCGGGCTATGTCTTTGGGTGCACTTCTCAGTGTAGGACCACTCTATTAATGATGCCAAGCTTTAATTTACTTTGTACATCATCCAAGCTTCATACTTGCCTTACAATTTCTCTCACAGTCTCTCTCAACACCTAAAGACACTCTTGTACTCACCTTCTCTTGCATTCGGGGTTAGGCTTCAATTGCCTTCAAAAACCCAATTACACTGAAAATAAATACTGTGAGATGGGGTTCTAATTAACTTCTAGCCTAGAATAGTGACAACTAAACACCTCTAGACTATAAAACCACATCAGCAAGAGAATACAAACAATGAGAAATTAAAATGAAAGCATGAATGAATAAATACTCCCCATTGTAGTTGCTTCACTTTCCTTGGTCTCCTTCTTATGCCAATATTGCCCTTAGATTTTTTGTTGAAGTTGTACGAATACCTGCAAATTGTAAGCAAGAAAGTTGGAGAAAATTAGCTATTAAGGTAAAAATGAAGGAGGAATGTTGCTTTTATAGACAACCTTTCAAATGGACGATTGAGATTAATCCTTTAGAAGGATTCCAAGATCAATGGTGGAGGATGCATGAGAGGGAAGTTACAAAATGGATGGTCAAGATTAAGCTTCTAGAAAGATGCCAAGATCAATGGTCCAAAATTGATGCACCAAGAATATTCTATTCTTGGAGGAATTGTGGCAAACAGACATGGAGGCTATGACATGAAATAATGATAGGGTATCTTTGACCAAAATTGAGGGATAAATAATTTATTTTAAATAATTTATTCAAAAATGGAGGAAAATGGAGAAAGGGAACAAGTGACAAACAAATAATTTATTTAAATTATTTATTTAGAGGAAAATAAAAGATGGAGCATTTAATTAAATTTGAGGATGGAAATTGGAGGGGGATTAAATAATTTCAACAATTATTTAATCATGGAAGAATAAATGGTCAAATAATATAATCATTATTTGACTATAGAGAAATAATTAAATAAATGATGATTTATTTAATTATAGAAGAAAGGGGTACATTAGCGACACAATTAAATTATTTTAATTGATCCAGATAGAATAAAGATTAGAAAGTGAATTAATTAAATAATTAATTATTTAATTAATAGAGGAATATGATCAAGTATAATTAAATAATTAAAATTATTTAATTATTAGAGGATGACGACCAAGGAAAAATGTTGCTCACAGACTTAGGACATTTTTCCCCTCTTTGACATAATGCAGTTCATCACATTGTGTCAAAGAAATTTAATTCTGAAATATGCCCCAATGAAAGCAAGGTGAGGAAAGACGAGTAGGAGGGTTGTGGTATGCCCCCTCAAGAGGACATGTGGGTTTAAAGAACACGGATGTGCTCTTGAAATGGATGATAAGACTAGAGGGTGAAGGATAGAAGAAATGTTAGCATGGAAGGGGATGGATGTTAGCGTGAAAGAGAAAGGAGGATGAAGATGGAAAGTTAGACAAGAAATGACAAGGGAACCAACTTTCATGTTTACAGTTTTATATTTATCATCATTGGGTGTTAAAAATATCACAAATGGACCACAAACACCATGGTATTACATAGACCAAGGTATGCAAGGTGACCATTTGGGAGAGACAAGTAGTCAAAAAGACAAGGAATGCCCCAACTCATACTAAGGACCCAATTGTCCTAGTCTTTTTGCCAAGACAAACCACAGACATAAAACAAAGAAAAGAGTCCATGATCCATCATTGTCCCTCTAAATCCATTGAGAGGACATCATTGAGGAGACTAGTAACATGACCCAAAATCAATTGAAAAGATAAGACAATTCCAAACCAATAAAGTGTTTGCTAATGATAATGATGAGACTATTTGATTGATTGAATAGGTGGACCAAGATGACCGAGTTTGATCGAAATGTTGACAAGGATTGATTGAAAAGTTGACAAAAGTTGGAAAATTGATTTGATTGATTGTACCTAGTTTCAGGAAGGACATATCTTGATTAACGCAAGATTGATTGACCATGTTGACAAGATTGATTGATTTGATAAAGATTGATCTTTAAAGTTGAAAAAGTTTGATTGATAATGATTGTGCTTGACCTTAGGAAGGACACATCCTGACTAAGACAAGATTGATTGAAAATATGGTTTCATTGTTTGACAAAGATTGATTGTGACAAAGATTGATCATTTGTTTGACAAAGATTGATGAACATGACCAAGTGATGTGATGATACCTAGCTGCAGGAAGGACACATCCTGTTTTGGGGCAAGGGACACATTTGATAAGGTTGATCAAGTGATAAGTGTTGACAAGGCACCTAACTGCAAGAAAGACATATCCTGCTTAAGGTGAATGACCAAATTGACAAAGTCTAACCTCAGGAAGGACACATCCTGATATAAGACTGAATGAGACAAAATACCTAATGCCCCATTCCAGTTGAATGACCAATTTGATTGATTGATGCTAAGATTTTATTGGTTATGTTTGTTTGTTGTTTCGTGATTTGGTTTGAATGATGATTTTTTTCAGACCAAGGACTTGATCAAACCCAAAAAACCCTAAGGGACTTGACCTAGGGGCCTCGGGGGCTCATTGATAGATGGCCTTGCCTATGTAGCAATGCGCAGAGACCTCGTAGTTTGACATGACTTGAATTTGTGTCATTTGACAAAAGAAAAAGTCATGATTTTATTTGGACAACCTAAAAGGACTTACCTAATGCCTTGGGGGCCCATTTAAGATGAGCCTCGCCTATGTAGCAAACACACAAAGGAAACATAGTTTGACTACTCAAAACTGATTCAAACTCAGACTCAGACTTTGTTTTTGGGATTTTTGATGTTTTATGATCTTTTTGGATTTTGATGTTTTCTAATTTTTTTGGGATTTTGGTGGTGTTTGATTTTTTTGGGATTTTGATGTTTTCTAAATTTTTTTGAATTTTGACGTTTTATGATTTTTTGGATTTTGACGTTTTCTAATTTTTTGGGATTTTGATGTTTTCTATTTTTTTGATTTTGATATTTTCTCGATTTTTGGGGATTTTGATGTTTTTGTTTTTTTTTTGGGATTTTGATGTTTTTTGATGTTTTTTTTTTATTTTGATGTTTTTTGATGATATTATTTTTGATAAAGACGTAGGTCAAGGAATTTCCCCCATTCAGGTATAGGACCAGTTTATTATGTGTGAGGGGATTGATGGATGCAAAGGATGGTCATGAAAGTGAAGGAGACTAAATGTCTATGGTCTTTAGGCCATGGAAAGGATGGCAAAGCTTTACTATGGATGAATGAAACTTTGTTATGGATGATAACTATAAGGATTATGACAAATGCATGTGAAAGATACCCACAAATAACGAGGCAAGCATGCACAAGTAACCAAGGACAAACATGATCTTGCCCATAGTCAAGCTGAAAACCAAATGATAGGTGATGATGATGACAACAACGTTGTTTGATATGGGAAGGACACATCCTGAAATAACGTGAGGATTGGGAAAGACATATCTCGATGATGATAATGTAACTAAAGGATCAAGGTCTACAACAAGGCTAGGAACAAAGCCAATGAATGTTTTGGATGATGCACTAGGATGCATATCAAGATTGTATGGATTAGGCTTGTTGCATTTGAAATGACTAACCTTAGGACAAGATGGGATTATGGAGGGAACTTGGATAAGCATATTAGAATCCTTAAACCAATGACAAGGGAAACCAAGTCCAACAATAGGTATGGAAAGATAATGGATTGAATTTGGCAAAGAATAGAGACATAATGATTATTTATTGAAAGAATTAGCATATGATCTCCAAGGACTATGTCGCATAGGAACAATTTGTTTTCTCTGAGATATGGGTGTTGATAAATTCTATGAAGGAAATGATGTGATACTTTATAGATAGTGTATGATCAAAGGATAGACATGTCAAGAATTTTCCCAAAGCATGATTTATGTTTGTGCCCCATTTCTTATCAAGATCAAGGTAGGTGGGAAAATGGATGGAAACGATATGGATTGGATGGATATATGAAAATGTTATGAGAAAGGCATGGGAGATGAGACAACTTTCCCCCAAGTGTAATGGTCCACATGGATAATTGCTCTTACACATGACGCTTGTTTGCCAGGTTTTCATCATGGTACTTATCCAAAGCACCATAAAAAATGGTTTTCACTATTGGATGGTTTTTTTTCTCTTTACTATTTTTTTCTTTTTTTTGGTGTCACAATGCCCGTTTGCCAAGTTTTCATCAAGGTGATGATTTTTTCGATTTTTCAAATTTTTTTATTTTTATATGGATTGGATGTTCTCGATGCTTACTAATTGTTTTGAATCCATTGATGGTGCTGATGTAGAGACTGGGGCCATGATATTCCAATAATGACCTTTATGAAGCAATTGTCTTGTTAGGATTATAGTGCTTGCATATAACTGATCGATGTCATTGTGATCCTTGTTGATACTAGAGTTGGCCTTATCAGAATACACACATCATGATAGAGTACCATGGGAGTCCTTATGATAAAGAGTTGCTGCCAAGATGGGATGAATTTGTGATGTGATATTTTTAGACTTTAGGCGAGATGTAGAATTATGATGGATGATGGTGGGTGTGTTTGGAAATTTAGGTGTAGGAATTTTCATTCGCCAAACATGGGGTGATGGATGATGGAGTTTGGATTTAGGATATTTTTTGGAACCAACACTTTTATATGCCTTGCTTGATGACCATTTTGAAGGAGGTGGACATTTATTATATGTTGGAGTCCTCTTTTCTTGTGGCTCCAAATTTTGATTGACTTTTACTTGTGAACTATTTTCTTTGCTTGATCCATTTTTCTTTGGGATCCATTTTAATTTAACTTGTCCACTCAATTTTTTTTGATTCAATGGTCTTTGAAATTTGATTTTGAACTTTGGATTTGTAATAATTTTCTTTTTGTTGGTTCCAAATGGAAGGTTTATTCCTATTGGAATGATGGTTTATGGTGTGGATGGAAGGACTATTGGCAGAAAGCTTATGACAAGGACTACACATGGCCCCCATTTTGATGTTTGTATTAGATAAAGTTTCCCCCAATATCGAGGAGGTACCACTAACATCATTTGATTCTTTGACTAAAGAATAACCAAGACCTCAATGTCTAGAATTTTCTTGAAACTGTACCAGTTCTAGAATTCCTTGCTCATGTAGGCCTAGTACTTTTCCTTAATACTGCATGCTCTGACATATTCTATTTGCGATGGGGTATTTTTTACTTTGAAAACAAGATGCAAACACATCATTGCGTATGTGAAAATTGTTTCTTGGAATATTCTCCTCTATGAGAAAGCCCGATTTGATCAAAGTGGATGATCCCAGTTGATAGGATATTTTGGATTTATCTTTCATCATGCTTGTTTCTTCTTGATCATCTGGGATGTTGATTTGAACCATGGTAGCTTTTGCATCTTCTTCTTTGACTTGATTCATAGTAGCTTGTTTATGTTCTTCATGATCGATAGTAGCCTTTTTGTGTTCTTCTTTGACTTGATCCATGTCATTTGTTTGATTATCTATGTCTCCAAAGGAGACACGTGTATCATATTGGGAAATAGAGGTGTTTGGATTTTGGATAGGATCAAATTCAACTATTTAATCATGGATGGTATAAAGGTCTATGCGAGGATCATTTTGGATTTCATTTTCAAGGGTAGGATCTTGGTCAAAAATAGGTTTGTCTTGGATGACATGATTGGGAATGAGATCTTGATCAAGGATAGGTGAATTTTGGATGACATGATTATCTAGAAGGACTTCTTGGATGGAATTAAGGATGGGGTCATGGGATGGACTACTTCGATCTTGACATGAAGGTGAAGCTATGATGTCATGCTTTGGACTTTTCTTTTGACATGTATCCCAAGGTGTAGGAAATGTGATGTGATTTTGTAGACCATGAACAAATGTATTTTCATTACTAAATGTAGCTTGGGATGGAGTGAATAGGAATGGATTAGTGGATGATGGACTAGGATAGGATGTGGAGACTTGGAATGGGTTGAGGGATGATGAACTAGGATAGGATGTAGAGGCTTGGAATGGACTATTGGAAGGTTGGTTTCCCTTGTCAAGGTTAGGATAAGGGTGATTAATGGATGTTTGTTGTGGATTAATGTCATGTATTGTGCTAAGGGACTCTTGATAGTGAGGCTAGATGGATGGAGGACTAGATTTTATGGGTTGTTGGTAAGAGGAATAGATGGATGGCTGACTATGGGTTGTGGGTGCTTGGCATTTGGATTCAAGGTATTGTCTTTTGAAGTCTATGACTTGTTGGGTTTGACCAATGTGAAGTAATTGGTATTCAACTTGACTAGAAAGCATATCAAGGTGAATGGAAGACATGGTGGTGGATGGTATGAAGCCTAAGAGATGCCAATGCAATGGAAGGTATGCACCTATGCTATGTTTTTTTTTTGGATTTTTTTGGATATAAAGATGCACCTACGACCAAAATTAAGAAATGGTAGAATGATAATGACCCTATGACCAAAGGATATGATATGCAAGGATGATGATGACCAAAGGATATGAGATTAAGCTATGTTTTTGTGATTTTTTGGATATAAGGCTGCAAGATGATCATGAAAGGATGATAATGACTAAAGGATGAGACTAAGTGAGACTAATAGATGCAAAGGATACCAAAGGATTGATTGATGGTCAAAGTGGGTGATAAGGTGACTAAATGATACCAATGCAAGGTTATGATGATAATGAGATTAATATATGTTTTTGTATTTTTCTTGTATTTTAGGGTATGAAAATGGAAGGATAATGAGGGATTGATATGATACTGCAGACATTGAAATTTGGTCTAACTGTGACTTCAATTTCTTCATAATTTGTATTGTCATGGTCGTGATTAAATAATGTTAATTATTTAATTAATTTCTAAAGTCCTTTCTCATCTATTAATTAAATAAATTTTAATTATTTAATTAATTCACTTTAACATTTATTCATCTATTAAATAAATAACTTTAATTATTTAATTAATTCACATTATCTTTATTCTATCCCGATGAATTAAATAAACATTCTTTATTTAATTACGCCACTAATTAACTTTAGCCTCCTTAAATTAAATAAATTCTTATTTAATTTATCTTTATCGTATTTTCTACTATAATTAAATAAATAATTTAATTATTTAATTATTCATTTAACCTTTTCTTCAGTCAATTAAATAAATCTTATTTATTTAATTTATTCTTTAAATGTTGAATCTTGAATTAAATAATCATTTAATTCATAAAAGTCTATTTTTGACATATTCCTCTATATTTAGATTATTGTTTAAGTTATCTAAGTATTCATTCCCACTTGACTCGAGATCTATTTGAATTGGTCAGTTATCTCCTCATTTAATGTCTGAGTGTCTTTCATGAATAAACTCTCTGTTATAACTAGTCAATTATCTAGTTTTAACTCGTATGCATGTACACATTTGTTAATTAAATATCTTTATTTAAATAATTAATTAATGCGTGCATTCAAACAGACCATTTCTGTTATTCTATCTTTATCTTTTACATGCAAACATTATTCTTCTAATTTTTGAATACTTTCAACTAGAGATTAAATCATTATTTAATCTTGATCTCTATTCTTAGGTTTTATCACTCATGTCAGTACTAGCACTTATCTTAATGCATGTCAAATCCTTTGATATGAATTTTCCATCTATCTTTTGATCTCATCCTCTAATTCGAATGATCATTTTTCTATAAATTGACTTGTCTTTCATCATTTCAACTCCTCCCAAAATTGTATGACTTTTGGAGCACTTGTTAATCTTTGATATTTTTCTATAATGACATACATCAAGGCTATACTTGCACGCATACTGAAAATCTGAGGGCAAGAATACCATCACGGTGAAATGGAGAAGGACAATCGAGGTCATTCATGGAATGTTGTAGATACTGGGTGAGGTTGCTCTTTGTTTATGTTCATAGTTTCCTTTGTGCTTTGTTCTTTAGCTTTAGTTTACATTATAGTTTATTGCTATTGAGTTGCTTTAATAATTCCTATTTTCATGATGTTGCATTGGTGAACCTGATGTGAAGACACATTCTTTACAAATCCGTAGACGTTTTATTCATTTTTTGTAGGTATTGTATGACCTAACCCATCTGACAGAAAAAATGATGCAACTAATGTTATGAACCACATCTGACAAATATAGCGATGCATCTGACAAAATTTGATGCATTCGTGGCTCTTCATGATGCAATCGACTGGTAAAAATCCGTGATGCATCTACTACCCTGCGCGACGCATTTGACTGGTGAAATTTTTGGGTTTAATTTCTGAGTTACAATTTTTCATTATTTTTTTATTTCAACTAATTTTTGGTTTGTAGCATGTGTTTTAAGGAGTTAACATAGTGTTTGTAGGATGTAGCATAGAAGACAAGTTTTTGAAACCTTTTTGTAGGATGATTGATGAAGACCAATTCAAAACTATTGATAAATTGTTTTACAGGATGTGTGTCAAAGACTATTTTTGAAACAAACTATTTGGTAGCTTAGAAAAATGTCATTTGGGTTTTAAAATTAACTACTGTCTACTGTGTTTGGTGCGAAAGTACATTTTATTATTACTTGATTCAATATATAGAAGTATCCTCTCCCCTTGCGCATTCATGCCATCCTGGGTGCAAGAGAACCTGTTACTAACTCTAGAAATTAGACCTGTCTTGGTGGGAAAAAGTACTCACCCCAAGTCAACTCAAACTGACAACTGAGTTCTTTCATTGAGCTACTCCTGACTACTATATAAATGTAAACCTTAAGGGAAAACCTAAGGTTGTAGGTGTAGATTTTTTATGTAGACGAGATCATTGTATCTTTCCTCACACATATCCACCTAAATAGGTTCCTATACTATGAACCAATGTTTTTAGTAAGCCAAAAACCTTCTATTTGCTAGTGCAAGAGGTCGGACCTCTAAAGCCATCTCACGTTCATATGGTTCCTAGTAGAGATGAGAAGTATGCCATTGGAGTTTCATGGGTACTGAAGCTTGGCAACCTCGGAGAAGTGAGTGTCATGGAGGGGAGCTAGTGGGGTCAAGCTTCTAGTCATCCACTTTAAATAAGCATAGTTAGGGAAACCCAAGTGAGAACTTGACAAGTATTGTCACTGCCAGCCTTAGGATTGTACTTGTTTTCTAGAAATACACATGTTCATGATTGTCAAAACTAGAAATACATTATCTTCTGATTGTTTTTATTCACCAAAACTTGATCATGAAATATAGCCAATTTACACTATAATTCATTGGAAAATCACAACTGTTCACTAGAAAAATGCAATTGTTACTTAGAGTCACATCTATCAAAAATTCTATTGCATCTATCAAAAACTTAGTCTAATTTTCATGTCCCAGAATCTGAGTCGCATCTGTTTAAACTTGAGTCGCATCTGCCAGAATAACTCACATCTACGTAGTAGAAAACCACATCTGATATTACCTCTGTTATTGGAAAACCCACTGTTGATACATTCTATGATGCATCTGAATAGGTGAGTCGCATCTACAGTCTGGAATGACACATATGCCCCTATCATAGACCTGACCTACTTTTTACTAGTATACAGTCAGAGTCTTGAAAACTGCATTTGAGAAGTCCAGAGTCGCAATTGATACCCTAAGTCACATCTGCTTCAAAGAAAACTGCATGTGTCTGATACCCGAGACTGAATTTACCGGTAAACCGCAATAGAGAAAGTAAACCACAACTGTTAAATTTTGTAATGCATCTTTTTGAGTATCAGAAAACTAGAATTTACTATCATAGACCAAGAATAAATAGTCAAACCAATATCTAACTTATCCTTTTACATTGATTCTTGGATAAAAACCATAAAGTTTGCTCAAAACTTGCACAATTACATCCTTTAGGAATCATTTAGTCATAGCGATAGGTACGCTAGTCATATATCTTGATTTTATCTTAGGGGTCTTTATTTCCTTTAGAGAGATCATATTTTGCAGATTTTAGGATAGGAACCTTTCACGCTTTGGATAAACCCTTGATTCAAAAAACATTATCATTGAACCTAGTCATCATATCTTTTGTCCTACACATGAATCCTTCTAGCTCATCAGTCTAGTTTGGTAGTTCACCTTATCTTTTGGTTATAGTCCTATGAAGGTTCCTTGTCAAAACTAAATTGAAACCTAGGTTAAGCTTTAGCTAATAGATAACCTCTTTTAGAATCTTCCAATTTGGTCACTTAGACTTTTACATATTTGGACACTATCATCCTAGGATAGCATGATCTTAGACATACCTTATTTGCAGAGAAAACACCAAAAAAAAAAGAAGAGTTGCATACATTCATCCTTTATATTCAAAAAATTCTAAAAACATAGATTAGACTTATAATCATCCATAGAATTAGTTTTTGCATCACTTGCACTTTGAGCTCACATTACATGGTTGAAACAAGATTGAAAAGGAAAGAAAGAGAAAATATGGTTGATCCAAGTGAATTCATCAATCCATTTTCAAACCCCTTTTTAGTGACATCTTCATCGAGACCTCACAAGACTTTGTTAGAGAAATTTGTTACTAGAGACACACAAGGATGTGCTATAGTGGAAGACATAGATGCTGTTGCATAGGACCCTGAGTTTTCTTCCTTGTTGTAGATGACTATCTAGCAAATTATCCTCAGTGATACTTAGCCAAATTGCTAGCAAAAGGTGCCAAACTACCTCCTGGTTTTGATATTTGTACCTACAAATTGCATCTACCCAAGGAACAAACACTACCATTACTAGTGCTACTATACCTTAAGTGACTACTGCTATACCATTTGGAGGACCTACACAGAGTGCCTCAACGATACAAACATCTCCATTTGGTACGCCTAGCTCGACATAGGGTCAAAATTTCACTATAGGGGCGTCATCGTCCAATCCCTTCGGTCCTCTTGTTGGGAACAAAAGATCCAAAACATCAGCTCCTATATCAAGTGTCAATGTCACTAGCACTAGTCGACAGAAAACAACTATACCAAGTTTTAATGTCGCTAATACCATACCACAGATCGGAGTCTCACAGACAAGAGGTATACCCTCCTTTCAATATGGAAAACGACCCATCACTTCACAAATTTTTAGTCAAAATCCATTTTCACAAACTCTGAATCAAAATCCATTTTCACAAACCCAAAATCAAAATCCATTCTCACAGATTCCAAATCAAAACCCATTCACTAACATTTCAAATCAAAATCCACTTTCCATATTGAAATTTAACCAAAATCCTCACAAAATGTTGCATTCCAAAACATGCACATAGACCCAAATAATCTAGCTAACACATCGTTAACGCAAGTTGACGTCCTATAGATACAAATGCACACACTTCAAACATAGATGGATAACATGGAAGTGTCTAACAAGAAAACCTTTTCAAGAAAGGATTTATGCCCATTTCCCTTCAACAAATCATTGTACATGACACCTTTCCCTCATGGGTATGTTATACCAAACTTTCCCAAATACAATGGAAAGAGAAATCCAATCAAACACATAAGGGAATTTTCCACAATGTGCATAGATGTCGCCTATGACTCCACCTATCTTATGAGACTCTTTTTGAGAAGTCTTATTGGAATTGCACTAGAGTGGTTTTCAGGTCTTGACTATGACATAAAATCATTGGGCGAACTGGCTAAGAAATTCTTTGAACAATTATCCTTTAACTTAGACCATGAGATTAACATAGCAACCTTGTGTCATACTACACAAGATGAAGGAGAAAATTTTATTGCCTTCTTCTAGAGGTGGAGAACTATAGCCAACCGATGTCCTATCAAGATACCTGAGAAACAAAAGGTCACTATCTTCCAAGAAAACCTCAACCCAAAATTGAGAAGTGACTTGAGGGTACATTGTTGCACATCCATTACAAAACTAGTGGTAAAGGGGCTCATACTAGAAAGATATGTCATTGAAAAAGGAGAACTTAAGACACCCACCAGAAATCCAAATGTGCAAAACACCCCAAATGACAGAAACAAGTTTTAGTCTCAAAATAAAAACGTTACCAACGATGGGGTAGTTGATGCTAAAACTTTACAAGCAAGACTGATCATCACACTTAGAGGAAATAACCCCTCTACCAACACACTTAATGCTATCAACCAAACCCCCAAAACTACCCAAAACACCCAACGAACACAACAACAATGAAGATTTCCAAATTGTGAGTTCACTCCCCTTGGGGAACCCATAAAGTCAGTTTTCAAACAATTGTTGCAACACAATATTATACAGCTTCAAGAGCCAAGACAATATGATCTAGGGCAATTCAAACCATTTTGGTGGGATGACAATTCCTTTTGTGACTTCCATTGGACCAAAGGGAATAGCCTACAAAATTGCCGACAATTTAAAAACATCATACAAAATTTTGTTAAGGACAAAACTATTCACGTTAGTGGATAGAAATTGACATCTTCAAACACTGATCACAAGGTCTTTTCTGATCCACTACATGATAATGGGAAAGGAAAAGACTTTAGTTTGGGTAACAAGACCAGTACTTCCACCAACTATGCTAGTGTCAAACATGATTATAGTGGCCCCATTGTAAATCATATTTGAGCCGCTGATGACCATGTCAATACCATTACCATAAACAAGACTCCCGAGTGTGTTGTCAACACTTGTTGAACAAAGATCACCATCCAAGGTCCTCCATCGCAACAAACACCACAAAATTCCAAGTTTTAGTATAACTTACTTGATCAGTTGGGGAAGACCCCATTCCAAATCTCCATCTTGGAACTATTGTGTATCTCCCTTGAACATCAATCCATTTAGATAAGGATTTACAAAGCACGACTATTCCTAATGATCTTGATGTCAATCGTTTCGAGGAAATGGTGGGCTACTTGACCAATAATCCTCATGCCACCTTCTCCGAACAAGAATATGCAATTGAGAAGACAAATCATAATGACTTCTTACACCTTGAAGTCCTTGTTCACAAAACCAAAGTTAGACGAGTCTTAGTAGATGGAGGAGTAGGGTTAAATCTTTGCACTTTAAAATTGGTTAAGGCACTAGGTTTCTCAGAAGCATGTGTGGACACCACCAAAATAATTGTCATTAAGGCTTATGATGATGAGGAATGAAAATCAAAGGGGGCGGTAACACTTCCTATTAGAATTGTTCCTATAGTTATGGAGACAAAATTCCAAGTCTTGGATCTCACCCTTCCATACAACCTTCTGCTAGGAAAACCATGGATTCATGCCATGAAGGCAATCCCTTCCACATATCATCAATGTATCAAATTTCCCTATAATGGCACTTAAATAACAATAGATGGTGACCCATATCCATTCAAATATTGCACCAATCTATAAGAGATACCCCAACTCCAAGTGCCGGTAAATCAAGAAGCTTCATCATCCAATTCATCCCAATATCTTGATCCATTCACTCTTACCAAAACATCCACTTCACCATCACTACCTTCCACTCCTAGGGTCGAGATCCAAGACAAGGGTTGTGGGGAATATCACATGAAGACATCTTATTGTGTTAGCCACTTGATTCATCCTAAATCTTATGGTTTACCTACAGTAGATAGGAGATAGTTAGTGGTCACTATACACATCCCTCCCTCAACAACCTTTACAAAATGGGGAGAATTAAGCAAAGAAGCCATAAATGTAGAAGATGTGACTTTGTAGTTGTATAGAGAAAACCATGAAGAACCTCCCTCACTTGCTTACATTCCTACAGATCAATATGGAAAAGGTTTCACAATCATATTAAGTAAGGGATATAATGGACATAGTGGTTTAGGCTTACATCAAGATCGGAGTACTGAACCAATCATTATTTCTAAGTGGCTGAAAGGCTTAGGGCTTGGATTTCAACCATTTTAGATTAGCATTCCTAGTACCACATCACCTTTACTCGAGGAATTAAGTCCTTTTGAAGATATCGAGACATCTAACGAAATAGTTGACCAACCCTATTGTGATTCCCCTGAATCTAACAAATTGAGTGGGATTCCCTATCATCCACATCTGCCATGGACCTTGATAAAATATTCAGAGAACTTGAATTAGTGCTAAAATCCTCACCAGAACCATTGAAGCCCTACCCACATAAGACTTTGACAAATTTAAACATTACTATTGGGAATCTCTTGATCCTGCCTCTTGGGAACCTAACCAATCCATTTCAGATAACCAAACCTTGGCATTAGGCCCACCTCAGAATCCACCTAGATCTAAGAAAAAGAGCAAAGAGGATTTGGTAAGAAACTTTTGTGACTACATGAACAACTTAGCTTTTACCTTGACCCCTTTGAACTTTGACAACTCTGATGATGACATGCCTATAGTCTATCCCCAACTCATTGATTGGGACCAACAAGACACACTCGTCTTAGAAATTTTTGAGAGCGATGAAGCAATTGTTGAGTTCCTAGGATTACGAGAAGGCATACCTAGTGGTGATCACAAGGCTATATTTACCATTGAATTGGAAAACATGGCATATTTTTGGGAATATGTTCAACCCTCTAGTCACAAAAATAAGAAAAATAATGACAAAAATAAAAATGATGAGTCTCTAGGTGAAAACCGAAAGGCACCTTTACACAATGAAAAAGCAAAAAATAAGGATGCATCCAAAGATGAAAAACTCTCTAAGGAACCTAAGGATGGAGGTTTGAACATTCTCCCCATTGTACAGTCACCCATGCTGGTTAAAGAAACAATTGAAATCAACATAGGCACAAAATAGAATCCCCGACTAGTATATTTTGCAGCATCATTGATGCAAGCAAAGCAACAAAAATTTCACAACTTCTTTGCACAAAGACATATCAATTTTGCATGGTCATATGCTGACATGCTGGGGTTAGATCCTAAACTTGTACTACATCATTTTCCCTTACAACCAGGTGTAAAGCTAGTGAAACAAAAATTGAGGAAAAGGCACCCACAGATTGCTTTACTCATCAAGGCTGAATTGAATAAACTGTTGGACGTTGGCTTCATTAGATCAACTGACTATGCCAATTGGATTTCTAATCTAGTACCAGTCATGAAACCAATAGGGGGAATCTGCATCTACATATATTTTAGAGATATAAATAAAACATGCCCTAAGGACGACTTTCATTTTATGAACATTAACATGATTGTTGACTTGACAACAAGGTATGAGATGTTATCCGTTATGGATGGATTTTCAAGGTATAACCAAATCAGAATTGCAACTGAAGGCCAACCTAAGACAACTTTCACATGTCCTTGGGGAACTTATTGCTAGAATGTAATGCCCTTTGGACTCAAAAACACTGGAGCAACATATCAAGGAGCCATGACCACTATTTTTCATGACCTTATACACAATCTTATGGAGGATTATGTCGATGATCTTATTGCTAAATCATTGAAAAGGGCTGATCATTTACAGGTCTTAGACAAGATATTTCAAAGGCTAGTAGAGTATAAAGTGACACTAAATATGAAGAAATGTGTGTTTGGAGTGAAATCAGGAAATCTTTTGGGGTATATCATTTCCAGATGAGGCATTGAAGTGGATTCGGCCATGGTAAAACAAATCATAGACATGCCTCCACCAAATAATCTTAGTTAGCTAAGGACATTACAAGGGAGACTGCAATCCATCAGAAGATTCATAGTGCAGTTAGTAGATAAGACACATCCCTTTCCACATTTACTTAGAAAATGAATACCCTTTGTATGGACAAGTAAATGCCAAGAAGCTTTTCAATTGATTAAGGATTATATACTCACATCACCAGTCTTAATGCCACCTGTTGAGGGGTGACCATTGATTCTCTATATTTCAGCAGCCCATTCATTACTAGGAGAATTGCTTGCACAAAATGACAATGAAGGTCATGAAAGGGAAGTATACTATATCAGTCAAAATTTGGTAGGTTATGAGATTAATTATAGTACCATTGAACGTGCTTGTCTTGCGGTAGTATTTTCTACTCAAAAACTAAGGCACTATATGTTGAACCATCAAACAATGCTAGTTGTGAAGAAAGATCCTCTAAAATATCTTCTAAGAAAAGCAACATTAATAGGGTGACTGGCCAAATGGGTAATGATACATAGTGAGTATGATATCCAGTATGTAGAGAGGAAATCTATCAAGGGACAAGTCATTGTTGATTAGTTGGCTGATGCACCGATATAAGCAAATCACCCTTTAGTTGCAGATTTTCTTGATGAGTTCATATTCAACATTGACACAGGCACAACATGGAAACTATACTTCGATGGGTCTCATACAAATCATGGCTCAGGGGCTGGTATATTGTTTATCACACCATAGGGTGATTCTATCCCTAAGTCATTTAGGATTGCATTTCCATGTACTAACAACATAGCAGAATATGAGGCTCTTGTGATAGGATTACACATGGCCATCAAATGGAAGATTAAGAACCTACAGGTTTATGGTGACTCTCAGTTGGTAATATGACATGTAAATGATGACTATGAGACTAAGGATGAAAATCTTACTCCCTAAAAACACATGACAAATAGTTTTAAGAAGTAATTTGACAAGGTTGACTTTCATCAAATACCTCATGTTCTAAATAGGGAAGCAAACACCATGGATACTATTGCTTCACTCTTGGACATACCTAGTAATGTGCCTAAATTCAAGTTCTTGGTAGAACAACTTTTGGTCCCTACCTATGACATCCAAGATTTGGAGATGGTGTGTGATATTGTTGGCCCTAATTCCCCATGGTTTAAAGATATCTATGACTACCTCCACGCCGAGATCATACCCCCTGACCTTTCTAATAACCAACATAGGAAATTCCTTCGTAAGTCAGCTGAGTATACCATCATCAGAGACACCCTTTATAGATGTGCCCTAGACAATACCCTATTGAGTTGTCTTGATACTGAAGAAGCACAAGCAACCTTGTGTGGGGTACATGATGGTATATGTGGATCCCATCCTAGTGGTCCTACCTTAGCTAAGAAGATTATGAGATTGGGTTACTATTAGCCTACCATGGAAAATGACTCATATATCTTTTTCAAGAAATGTCACCAATGTCAAGTACACAAAGACTTAATACATGCACCAACACAAGAGCTTCATCCCATAACGTCACCATGGCCCTTTGTATAATGGGGACTCAACCTCATAGGTAAGATACATTCCACATCATCCAACGACCATAAGTTCATCATTACTACCACTGGGTATTTTATGAAGTGGATTGAAGCTACTCCCATGACCTACATCATTGAAACAAAAATATATAAGTTTATCTTGAACTATATCATTTGTTGGTATGGTGTTCCTCAATCCATTATCATAGATAAAAACCATCCATTCAAAAACCAAGAAGTCCGTCATCTCCATGAAGAGTTCCATATCCAACATCATTTTTCCACCCCATATTACCCACAAGGTAATGATCAAGTTGAGACATCTAATAAAACTATCATCAAAATCCTCAAACTATCAATGATGCTGGCCAGGATTGGCATTTACAACTTAATCCAGCCTTGTGGCTTATCACACAAGTATCCATACTCCTAGTGGCACCACTCTATATTCCTTAGTATTTTGTTCTGAGGCCATTCTACCTATTGAGGTCGAGATTCCTTCCCTGAGGGTATCCTTGAAAGGGCATATTGACGTTGAAGAGTATCGAGTTTCAAGACTACATGAGCTAGAATTCCTAGATGAACAAAGAAAGAAGGCATTAAATCATCTCTAAGAATATCATAATCATCTTCATCATAGCTACAACATGAAGGTATTGAATAGAAACTTTGACATTGGTGACTTGGTCTTAATGGAGAATCCTAAGAATCAAGCTGAAAGAGAAAAACCAGGAAATTTTGAACCTAATTGGTTAGGACCCTACATTATCACAAAATCCTTTGGACTAGGAGCATATCAACTCTCTACTCCCGAAGGAGAACCATTGTCAGCACCTATCAATATTCTTCATCTGAAAAAGTTCTATGCATAGCTTTTGAGAGCCTTGTCTTAATTATCAAAAATACAAAACAACAAAAAATAAAAAAATTGTTACCTAGGTGAAAACCTGGCAAATAGGAGTCTTGGTAACATCAAAAAAATAAAAAAAATCAAGAAAATAGTAAAGAGAAATAAGTCGTCAATACTGAAGACCAGTTTGGTGGCACTTTGGATAAGTACCATGGTGAAAACCTAAAAAATAGGCGCCATGTGTAGTTGACTCTGCTCCTTTGTCTACTATCATTCTAATCTGACTTCCCTGTACATATCGCTTATCCCTATACATAATATCTATCACTACACATATCACATCTTTTCCTATCTATCACTTGTACATACCATTCATAATAAATGGTAGTCCTTACCATAACTTGGAACAATTGATATTGAGTGCATTTCATATCCCCCATCCCATCCTATTCATAATCAATTGGTCTTATACTTGATTGGGGGAAAAAACTTGACTTACATCATATTGGTTCTTACATTGGCTGTGTTGAAGACGTAAAACCATCAAAAAATCCAAAAACATTACAAAATGTCCTGAGAAAATCCAAAAACTTCAAAAAACTTCAAAAAGACAAAAAATCAAAATAGGTCAAAAATCCAAAAAAAACAAAGTCATATTCAGTCACACTTATCGGTCTTTGTCATTTGTCGAACTATCTTGCCTCTGCAACTGGACGTAGGAAAGGCCATCTGCCGATGTGCCCCCAAGGCATTAGGTTAGTCTATATAAAATCATGATTCAATTCATTTGTCTATATGACAAGGTCATTGATCGTGTCGAACTACAAGGTCTTTGCATGTATAACGTAGGCAAGGCCATCAATTGATGAGCCCCTAAGGCCGCACTAGGTCAGTCCATTAGGGTTCATCACATTCACTATCACACCCGTCTTATATTTGTAAATCAATTAGGCTTTTTATACTCAGTGTTGTCAGTCAAAGTCTAGTCAAACTATGAGGTCTCTACATGTATAACATAGGCAAGGCCATCAATTGATGAGCCCCCGAGGCCACACTAGGTCAGTCCTTTAGGGTTTTTCATCAAGCACAAATAGTTGTTAGAACATCATAACAAGTCACACATCAACAAGATCAACATGTCAACAATCTCATCAAGTCAAATCAAACAAATTTCCAAAGCTACAATAAAAAAAATCAACTTATGTCTGCTACAGGATGTGTCCTTCCTGAAAATAGACATCATCAAAATAATCGACCCGTGTTTTATTCAGGACGAGTCCTTCCTCAATACAGATATCAACAACCAATCTATGTCTTGTACAAGATGAGTCTTTCCTGCATACATACACTGTCAAACAATCAACATGGCCTTATACAGGTTATCACATCAATTGCATCAGATTCAACGTCTTATATGATACGTGTCTTTCTAAAACCAGGCTTTTGTCATGCCTTATATAGATAGTCATAAATTTGAAACTCGACTCAACATCTTATTCGGTATGTGTCTCTCCTAAAACCAGGTCTTATCAATCAATCATCTTATGAATAAAAAAAATCAAACAAACAGATCAAGTTTTGGAAAATATCTTAGTAGCTTTTGATTTTGAGGCTTGTTTATCTTATCATTCTATTTGGATTTAATTTGGAATCCTAATACTATCTTTCTCAAGGATGTCCCATGAAGGATTTAGAGAAGCAATGATGTATCAAAATTCTATTTTCTTTGATTGTTGTTTTTCGACTGTCTTTTAACTTTGGATTTTGAGTCATATTACTAGTTTCCTCAAGGATGTCCCATGAAGGATTAAGAGGATCGATGACATCTCATGACCCGTATTTTATTTGTTTGCTATCTGTGGTTTATCTTGACAAAAAGACTAGGTCAATTATGCCTTTAGTATGAGTTAAGACAATCCTTGTCTGTGACTATATGTTTTTAGTAGGTGGATGACCTTACACACCTTGATCTATTTCATATCATGGTGTTTATCTCCATTTGTATTAGTTACTAACCAATGATGATAAGTGCAAAGCCTTTTTGGATTCGAAAAAATATCGAAGATTGCTAATACTAACAACCATGTCTTTTATTATTCATCTTCTTTTCGCACTAACATTTCTTCTTTCTTGTAGTATGACAAAGTCTTGTGACACACAAAAATATAAAGCATCCTGCATATGCATTCATGTTAGGAACATCATGTAAATATCATACATTGTAAATCATACATATATCTTGCATTTCAGAAACACAAAAACATAGGCATCTATCATATCTAGGAAATCATGGCATAATAGGCATTCATAATCATAGATTACATAACAAAAGCATTACATATACATAACAAGTGTAAATATATACATCAAATTACATCCATCATCATCAAATGTATAATATCACATGTAGATAGCATTGTATATATAAATATCACATTTCATCTCATAATCATAAATTGCATACATAACATCTAATGATACCATAAGAAATCAATGCATACATCATCATATAGAATCAACATCACATCATAGGCTGCATAAACACATCATAAGGTAGATATGATCATCCATAACATAGGAATATCATATAGACATAACATGCATAAATAAAAGACTTCATAATCATACATAGAAATACATATCATGAGAATCGCTGAAAAAACATATAAATATATCACTCAAAAAATGTCACCTAACAATGTCATTATGTGTTAGTAAATATGAAGTCCATAGGCTCTATGATCAAAATACAATGTTTCAATAAATATCAATACATGTCCCTATCTAGAACTACCACTGCTCCTATGACCAGAATGTGAAGGCGACTGATGGCAGGATCTTAATGACCTGTGTGTAGAAGGAGGCCTATCATATGGACTAGATCTATGAGTTCCCTTGGCCCACTTTGTACTCACTATCTTGCTCTGAGTCCTACTATGGGCTTGAGAAAAATTGGGAGCATGTCTCTTAGGAGGAACCTCTCCCTCATATAGATCCATGTAGTATGTAGCTCTTTCCACTGCTCTAATCAACTCTTGTGCAAAAGCTATAGATGGCCCACTACAAAGAGCTCTGATCTCTATGAACCTCTGCTTGATCTCCTATCTTTGAGCTATGGCCTGGTCCCTATCCATGTGGGCCTTGTCCCTCTCCATCTATAATGCATCTCACTCAGCCATTAGAGCCCTCATCCTCTCCTCAAGGGATGCTACTTGGGCACATAGATTTGCAGTATCCTGATCAACAGGACTTGTGTCATCCTACCATGGTTGCTCCATCCCATCATCCTCCCACTCCTCCAAAATTATATCTTAGAGCTTCCGCTCTTGGTCATCCATCTTCTCCTCCTCCTCCTCATCATCTTAGTAGCCGGCGAGTAGACCAAGAGCACCTATCTCTGCCTCCTCCCTACCTACCTCCTCCTTTGCATGCTCCTCTAGAATGTCCTCCTCTCCTGCATGCTCCTCTTTACTAACCTTAAAATCATCCTCCTCCTCACCTTCACCAACATCAAGCATGGGAACATCCTCTCCCTCCCTCTTCTCCTCACAGATGGGTGAAAAATGTGGGCCTTGTCCCCTGTGACCACATCTCGCCCTACCTCTACCCCTCTGACCTCCTCCTCCTCCATCTCTACCATCACTCCTACCACCACCCCTCTGACCTTTGCCTCTCCCACACCTACCTCGTGGTCCTATCCAATGCCTCTCTACAGGAGCATCCTAGTCTAGATCTGTGAATGACATTGGCATGTGACTAGCCCACCAAGTGTCATATGCATCAGTAGTACCCAGATCCACTGCTCCGCCTCTCCATCCCCACTGTACTGACTCTAAGGCATCAATGTCTACCTTTTCTATGTCAACCAGAATCTTTGGTCCCTATAAGGTCACCTCTCTCAAAGATTTGGCATACTCTACTCAACATCGAGGCTCATCCTGAATCTCTCCATACTGTCTTAGGACCCGGTCTAGAAAATTCCTCTCAATAATGTGCACATGTGAAACTCCTGCCCAATCAAATACCGAGTCTGACGAAAGAATGTCAGGTGTCCGTCCTCATATGCCCACTCTGGGAAATTCATGTAAGGTCTCCAAATAAACTAAACCTTCGTATCGATGGCATGTCTATAGTAACTAGTATCTCCTATATGAGTTTGGGTGTTTTCCCCCACATAACATAAGGCATAAGGTGATCCCTATTGTAACTTAGCTATAACATGCATATAGAAAATAGCTGTGTTCCCATGCCCATACCATCAGAAGCATGGTACCGCAACTCATGGATTGTGCCTCTCTATAGGCAATATCATGAAAATAAAAGTACACCATGGCCAAAAAACAAGGACCCAGGCATATACCACTCGTCTCTCAAGCATGCCTAATAACATCTCTCCCCATCCTACTGGGAATCTATGACCTTGAAGGTCAGGAAGAACTACACCCCTAATCAATGTACACAATAAAAAATCTATCCTAGTATATCTCTTAGCTAGCACATGCCACCTAATCTCATAGTGATCAATCTATAGCTGTCTGATGTCATCATGATGATAGTATCTACACATCTCAGCAAATCCCCTCTGTGTATCATACATCACCCTGGTTCCTCTAATTGGTAACCTCAGTATCCTATGCATGTCCTCTAATGTAACTGTCACCTCACCCGTCAATAGATGAAACGATGATGTCTCAAAGTGCCATCACTCGCAGAGAGTAGTTAGTAGACCTTGGTTTGCCTGAATAGTGGGCATGAAAGTAACATGGTGTAGAACCAAGTGCCATAGGAACCGTCTCTCCCCACTTTGCAGCCTATCCTGAAAGCCAAAGGTCAACGATCTCGAATCCCTAGTATATATCGGATCTAGGGCAACCTGCAATGGCATAATGCATGCCTCATATCATAATCAAATAACCTGTCATAGTCCAAAATTTCAACATTTTCTGCTAGTCAAATGTGTCATTTTATTTACAAATGCGTTACAAAAATCAATTGCGTCATTTAAATTTGCAAAAGCATTACAAATAGCCACATGCATCATTATAATATGCAAATGCGTTTCATAAATGCAAATTCCTACAACTACATGCCAAACCAGTCAAACGACCATTGAAATATGCAAATGCGTGCTAAAAATTACAAATGCATCTAAAAATCCTAAATGCTCTTCTGTTAACTACATATGGGATGCAAACATACATATGTGATTCATTACAAATCAAATGCATTGATATTTTAAAACACCTACACTATCCTATGACGTGGTTTTACATATGCATTGTTTCACATACACATGTGTTGAAAATGCATGCATATGCGGTGCTTTCTAAAATGATGCATGACAAAAAAAAAAATTAAATGCATCGAAAAGCATGAAAATTAAAATTTCAAGAGATGGTTTCCGACTACATACTGGGGGTCCCACATCAACAGGTCGTCTGAAGGTCCAAATGTGATATCTGTGATGTTGTGAGTGTGGAACTAGACACATGGTGGCAAGAAGGTCCAAAGCAAAAATCTCAAATTCTAAACTTGGAGGGTGAAAATGAATTGGATTTTCACCCAATTTCTATATATACCTAGGGTTTTGGGTGGCATTTCCTCCAACCTTGTCTATTGGCTGCATATTCTTCCAACTTCTAACAAATCATACATGTACTGAACACTGCGAAACTCAATTTTGTCAACGCCACTGCATTTTTGGCTATCAAATTGACTAATAGGGACTATTTCCAATTTTTTTTGAAAATTTGTCAATTTTCTCGAGGGGGCATACCTTCACCTATTTTACATTGGGGCATGTTTTTGATTGATTTTCTTTGACACAATGTCGAAATGACACTATATCAAAGAGGGGCAAAATGTACACACTGAAATTTGGTCTAACTATGACTTCAATTTCTTCATAATTCGTATTGTCATGGTTGTGATTAAATAATGTTAATTATTTAATTACTTTCTAAATTCCTTTCTCATCTATTAATTAAATAAATTTTAATTATTCAATTAATTCACTTTAACATTTATTCATCTATTAATTAAACAAATTTAATTATTTAATTAATTCATATTATCTTTATTCTATCTTGATTAATTAAATAAAAATTATTTATTTAATTACGCCACTAATTAACTTTAGCCTCCTTAAATTAAATAAATTCTTATTTAATTTATATTTATTGTATTTTCGACTATAATTAAATAAATACTTTAATTATTTAATTATTCATTTAACCTTTTCTTCGGTCAATTAAATAAATTTATTTATTTAATTTATTCTTTAAATTTTGAATCTTGAATTAAATAATCATTTAATTCATAAAAGTCTATTTTTGACATATTCCTCTATATTTAGATAATTGTTTAAGTTATCTAAGTATTCATTCCCACTTGACTCGAGATCTATTTGAATCAGTCAGTTATCTCCTAATTTAATGTCTGAGTGTCTTTCGTGAATAAACTCTCTATCATAACCAGTCAATTATCTAGTTTTAACTCATGCATGTACACATTTATTAATTAAATATCTTTATTTAATTAATTAATTTATGTGTGCATTCAAACAAATCATTTCTGTTATTCTATCTTTATCTTTTACATGCATACATTATTCTTCTAATTTTCAAATACTTTCAACTAGAGATTAAATCATTATTTAATCTTGATCTCTATTCTTAGGTTTTATCACTCATGTTAGTACTAACACTTATCTTAATGCATCTCAAATCCTTTGATTTGAATCATCCATCTATCTTTCAATCTCATTCTCTAATTCAAATGATCAATTTTCTATAAATTGACCTGTCTTTCATCATTTCAACTCCTCCCAAAATTGTATGACTTTTGGAGCACTTGTTAATCTTTGGTATTTTGCTATAATCACATACATCAAGGCTATAGTTGCATGCATACTAAAAATCTGAGGGCAAGAATAACATCACAACGAAATGGAGAAGTACAATCGAGGTCATTCATGGAAGAATGTAGATACTGGGTGAGATTGCTCTTTTTTTATGTTCATAGTTTCCTTTGTGCTTTGTTGTTTAGCTTTAGTTTACATTAGAGTTTATTGCTATTGAGTTGCTTTAATCTTTCCTATTTTCATGATGTTATAGATACTAAGGTAAAGTGAGCTTATTTTTTGTATTTTTGGAATAATAGGTAAAGTGCAATCTAAGGAAGGGTAGTCTAAATGAGGGTGATCTAATGCAAAGGAACCCTAAAATTTTAAACAAAGGGTGGTACTCAAGCTAATGTAAATCCAATGCAAAAAATTCCAAATGTCATTGACCATAAGAGGACAACCAAGACCAAGAGACAAGACCAAGACTCAACTTGACAAAGTGACAATGACAAGACAAATGACAAGGACAATGGTCAATGACAAGTAGAATAAGTAACCAAGAATTTTCAAAAGCTCAAAGGTATCCCTATGTTCAAAATTTTGAAGGTTTAAATGCAACCTTAAAGTCAAGGTCTAATTCGTGTAATGCAAAGGATTGAGGAATGAGACCTATAATGCAATGCATTTCTAATGGGAATGCCTAAAATGAATTGGTAAATCTTGCAAGTCTCTGGTTTGGAAGTCAAGATCACTATTATGATGAATTGATTCAGTTTTGGACAAGGATTTTGTGAAATTGTGGTAATTAAACAGTTGTGGCTTTGTATCTGGCAGTTGTTGTTTTCCAGAATGTTGTTTTGATAGTTTTGATGTTTTTGAAATGGTTTGGATTTGAATTTTTGACTGTTTCTAATGAGATATGACTGGCAAACACGACATACAGTATCAAGCAATTTGTTTAGGAATGGTTTGATGTGAAAATGTAGCAAGAAATCAAGCACAATCCTAATAGGAAAAGGGTTTGTATACTTGGTATAGACCCACTAAAATATCCCAAATTGGTGTTGAACACCTCTCCTTCTTGAGAGCGGATATCTTAAAAGTTTGGTGGCACTGGCTCCCCTCCACGACACTCACTTCTATGGGCACACCAACTTCGGATTCTTGGGTAGTCACTTCCCGAGAACTACTATCTCTACTCAAGGGAGTCAGTAGTGAGTGTCTTGGGCATGATACTGTACTGTGCACCATACCAAGCAATGATTGAAAATGGCTAGGCTTCTGAAAACAAAAGGTGTCTATTAAGGGAATCTGGTTTAGGGGATATGATAATAAACTCCCTCGAGAGGTCTCCCAACCCTTAGAACAAGAGTTTCTCGTATTATAAAGATACTAGAGGAGAACTATCACGTACCGTCTTGTTGACTATGAACTTTCCTCACAACCACAAATTTATATAGTAGTTTAGGACTTGGCTTTAGCCTGTTAATGCTTGGGTCGTTCCCTTAGGGTGAGTACTTTTCCCACTAAGACATGCCCTCTAATCGGTAAACAAAAAATAGGATGTGTCTAGATTTCTGATCATCGAGTTTGCACAAGGTGAGAACATAATACCTACCACCCTCAAACACTAAGACATGGTGTTCATTTAACCCCTAGTTAAATCTATGTGAGAAAGATAGTCATTATTTTTAAGAGCACCAAATGAAGTGTTATCTAATCTAAAAAAAATAAAGAAGTGGTTTCAAAATATAATCCTTGGACATTCAAACCTACAAAACCACTCGTTAGTAGTTTCACAAAATGATCTTAGACCAATGAGAAAGCTGCAAAAACCCGTTAGCGCGAAAGAGTTAAAAGCTAGACTAAAAATCTTGAAGTTGACAACTAAACTAAATTAGAAAATAAAAAAATAAAACTAAACTAAAAGCTTAAGGAAAACTAAACTAAGAGCTCAATTTTTTTGTTGCTTCAAATGAAGCAATTTTAGGAGCTCCACTTCAAAGACACACGTTACAAACAAAAAATTAGTAAACCAAAAAAAACTTGAATGCAAACAACAAACTAAAATAGTGATAACTTTTGCAAAACTAAACAAAATTCAACCCTGTTAAAAGCCATGGAAAGATAAGACATAGACCTTCAAAACCCATAAAGCATTTTGTAAAATCCTACAAGACAAAAGCGTTATAAACAAAATAAAATTTGGGTCTTAACTACTAAATCTTATAAAGCTATGAGCACTAAAACGACCATAACTTTCTCAAAACATATCAAAATTTTAAACCATTTGAAGTTCCAGAAAGCTAAAAGTGAGGCCTCCAAAACCTAGATAATATTTTTTTAATATTTCATTTGCTAATTTTTCCGTGCTCAAAATAAGATGATGAGATTTTGTGTGAATTCTTGGTTGTAACCTACAAAACAACAAAAATAAATAAGAAAACAAACGTATTTCTCTGCAAAATTGTAAGATTCACATTGGGTTCACCAATGTGAGATGGGGTTCTTAACTTCTAGCCTAGAATAGTAACAACTAAATACCTCTAGACTACAAAACCACATTAACAAGAGAATACAAACAATGAGAAACTAAAATGAAAGCATGCATAAATAAATACTCCCCATTGTAGTTGCTTCACTTCCCTTGCTCTCCTTATTCCAATATTGTCCCCAGATTTGTTGTTGAAGTTGTGCAAATACCTACAAATAGTAAGCAAGAAAGTTGGAGAAAATTAGCTATTAAGGTGAAAATGAAGGAGGAAGGTTGCTTTTATAGACAACCTTTCGAATGGATGGCTAAGATTAATCCTCTACAAGGATTCCAAGAGAAATGGTGGAGGATGCATGAGAAGGAGGTTACAAAATGGATGGTCAAGATAAAGCTTCTAGAAAGGTGCCAAGATCAATGGTCCAAAATTGATGCACCAAGAATATTCTATTCTTGGAGAAATCGTGAAAGACAGACATGCAGACTATGACATGAAAAAATGATAGGGTATCTTTGAACAAAATGGAGGGATAAATAATTTATTTTAAATTATTTATTCGAAAATGGAGGAAAATGGAGAAAGGGGACAAGTGACAAATAAATAATTTATTCAAATTATTTATTTGGAGGAAAATAAAAGATGGAGTATTTAACAATTTAATTAAATGTGAGGATGAAAATTGGAGGGGGATTAAATAATTTCAACAATTATTTAATCATGAAAGAATAAACGATCAAATAATAATAATCATTATCTGACTATAGAGAAATAATTAAACAAATGATAATTTATTTAATTATAGAAGAAAGGGGGTACATTAGTGACACAATTAAATTATTTTAATTGATCAGGATAGAATAAAGATTAGAAAGTGAATTAATTAAATAATTAAAAATTATTTAATTAATAGAGGAATATGATCAAGTATAATTAAATAATTAAAATTATTTAATTATTAGAGGATGGCGACCAAGGAAAAATGTTGCTCGCAGACTTAGAACATTTTTTAGTGTCTACAAATACAATTTACAATGCCTTTGTGCTTGCATTAATCTCCAAAACTTGAAGATTCCTCCTAATAAAATTCTAATTCCTCCTAAGGAAAAAATGATTTACAAGAGTAAAATTTCCCCCTTATATACATCTTGTTATTCCAAATTGGGGTTAACAAACATATTTTCTCATATATTCCCAAATCACCTATACTAAGCCCTTATCCCATTTTAAACCCTTTTAAAATCTTAACAATTAAGGGTTCATACATTGGTTTTAATATTATCCTAAATTAAATGAATTGGGGTTCATTCATTGGTTTTTCTTAAGGCCCCCCTTAATTTCTCTTTATTTTATGGTTTACACAAAGTAAAACAATTCTTATGTCTATTTTAAGGTTTATATATAGGGAGAGGCTTGGGCCCCTTTGTTTTTTAGAAGCTCCATGGTTTAAGCCTTTAAATAGGCTTTGACCCCCTTATATTTTGGACAAGGCAGATGACTCATTGGTTGAGCAGATGTTTGGTAAGTGGGAGGTTGGGGGTTCAAACCTACTGAACCTCCTTTTCCCTTTATTTCTGTTGATTTATCATGCTTTAAATATAAAGTAAGCTATATCTATTTCAAAAATAGTAGATGGCCTAACGATAGGAGATATTATTAGAATGGGGGAGGTCAAGTGTTCAAATCTCCCCCACATATTTTGAACAAACGAACTGCACAAACCAATCTGCTTGGAGCTCTGCACGAGTGCCACATGGCACCTATCCATTAGGCAATGTGGCACCATTTTATTCACTTTCACCTTGACATGTGGAACCGTCTGATTGGTCCACGTCACCTGTGCTTGCCACCTCAACATTTTTCCATGTGTCATCACCTAGTTGGTCCATGTCACCTGTGTCTACCACCTTAGCATCCTGCCATGTGCCATCACTTGGTTGGTTCATGTTAGTGCCAACTTACTGTTCCTACTATGTCATCCACCACATGTCTTGCCATGTGTCAAGCTCTGGTGACCACATGTCATCATGTTGATGTCATCATTTGTACTTGGTCAACCCATTTTTCTCCACAACTTTGATTATCCATAACTTTCATGTACAAACTTTAATTATGTGATTCAAGTGGCATCAAAATCATCTCGACAAGCTCTTCGACTTGGCACTATTTTTGTTTGATTTGGAGATGATAAATTTTTAGCCTCAAGTCAACATCTAGAATCTCTAACCTTCCTAATCTTTGATGAAGCATAACTTTTGTATACGGTATCCTTTTGACGCGATTCAAGTTATGTTAGGATCATGTCAACAAGCTCTATCCAATGATGCTAGTTTTGTCAGATTTAGAGACTATTAAATTTTGAGTTCTTCTGGATCCTCATAGATCATTCAATGTTGAATGCAAGTGCAAAATGTGACAAAATGACAACCTAGAAAACCTATTTTGATATGTAATTTTTTTTCAATTTTCAAATGCAAATGAAGGCTATGTAAAATGATATACAAGATGACTGATTTTTTATATTTTTCAGATTTAAAGAATGCAAAATATGCAATCTTAAAACCCTTAAATGAAATGCAAAATTGAATGCAAACTGAACACCCTAAATGAGACCAAATTCAATGCAACGAGATGGAAATGAATGCAAGATCTAAATCTAGGATGAAAGAGGACTCCAAAATTAGAAAATGCAAGAATCAAACTCAAGTTCACCAAAATGAAACAAAGAAAAAAAAGGTGTTCACCACAATGGAGTGATGAACAACGAGACCTATTTTTCATATTTCATTCAAAATGTGTGCTATAAAATGTAAATGAGAAACGATAATCAAATATAACCCAAATAGTAGTCAAAAGGTAGATCTAGAAAGGGTAAAATGTTGTGTACCTATCACCAAAGATACTTTTTTCAAACCTCACTGAGGACTCTTTCGCCCTATGGTGAATGGGTCTTGGCCAGGGTTCCTAGAAAATGCTTGAACTAGGTTCTCTTTTGTCAGGTCTGCACTCCTAGATTCCAGTTGTTCACTATCACAAGGCTGGAAATAAATTCTATAGAGCAATTTCTGTGATTTGAAAATTTTTCTTGCATCTTGGACAACTTTGCAACTTTCTTCAATTTTTTTCTTCAATTGAACTTCAACCTAAAATCTGTAATCACACATCAAAGAGAGAAAAATGTTGTTTGTTAGGGAATGGGGGTTTTCCTTGGTCAAACATCATTTTGATAATTAAATCTTGAAATAAAATGAAACATGAAGGAATGATGAATGAACAACACTATGCAACAACTCACCAAACCTTATTTAAAACCTTGGAGTACAAATCTACAAACTAGTATGAAGTGGCCTCAATGAATGTAGATCTTGATCATGAAACTTGATATGAAATAATTCCTTTGATATGATTGATTTGATCTTGAACACTACATCACCATATTAGCTCAAACAACATGCATGATGCAATAAATATTTGACATGATGAATGAATCTTGATTGCTGCAATAATCTTCTTCAAAATTTCCCTTGAATGCCTCAAAACTACTCTTGAATGCTCTTGATTAGACTTGCTCATAAATTTGTTAGAATGCTTGAAGACTTGAAATTGCTAGGGGGAAAATAAGTGAAATAACCTTGTATTTATATGAATCTTAACATTAATTATTGAAATTAAAATATCACGAGCTGACATTGAATTGTGGATTTGAAATCATTAAAATACCACAAAAAACATATTAAAAGGGGGGTGCTAGGTCTAAGTGAGGACCCATTTGCTATAGGGTAAATGGGTCCTAGGCCACTTACCTAGGACACACATCAAACAATGTTAAACATTATGCAAAAATAGAGTCCAAGAACTAAGTGAGGACCCATTTGCCCTATGCTGAATGGGTCCTAGGTCACTTACCTAGAATACACATATTCTAAAGTTGAGTGGTGTAATGACATTTATGAATGTTAGGTTTTATCCCTCAAAATTTATATTTAATTAGTCTTGGATTTTAATTAAAGGGGCCAATTAAGGAAAATTAACATCAATCAATTAATAAAGCCCTAGATTAGTGTGAAAGTGTAAAGGTACACTTTACAAAACCAAAACAAGGAACCATTAATTCCATTTTATTTAAAAGGGCCTTAAACTTAATGTGAATATGAAAAAGATATTACAACATAATTAAGCTCATTTTATTATTAATTATTTCCAAATTAAATGTGAAAAAGAGATACTTTTCCTACACTACAAAGATAATTTTGTTTTCATCTCTCTTTTGGGGAGGAGTTTTGTCCCACTAGGTTTTCTTCTTTTCTTCGTTTGAAAGAGATTTTATTTGTACATGGGTACCTAACATGCCTTAGTAGTGTAGACCCATATTTACATCATTTTCATTTGTTTCCTTCTCCCTAAGTTGCATTTAAGGGGGAGGGATGTTGGTATGAATAAGGTATTTTACTTAACTAGTTCACCTATTATTTCCTATTCACATATAAAGTTTACTGAGGTCCTAGGATCTTTGTAGAAGTCTTAGTTGGCATTATATTTTATCTTATATTATGTAATTTACATCTTGTGTCCTATGTAATTTAATGTTTGTTGTCTTGTATCATAAGATTAAGACACTTGTTATAATCTTATGATATCCTATGTCTCATCTTGACATATATAACCAAGGGGTCTATTGCAAGGTGTGCACCCTTGGTCTCCTCATGTTGTGCAACACAATGCTCAAGCTTGTGACATGGCTCAACCACCTCCCATGGATTCATTAACTTTGGCAGTTGTATCAGGCATTAACAAGTTGATCTTTTGGTGCAATGTCAACCGTCTGTGTAACAATTGGTATCATAGCCTAGGTCACGAGTTTGAACCCCTTGCTTGTGTTGGAGGGATTATTGCAAGGAGTGCACCCTTGGTCTCCTTGTGTTGTGTAGTGTAGTGCTCGGGTTCATGAAATGGATTAATCCCATCCTATGGATTCATTAACTCTATTGGTTGTATCATGCATTAATAGGTTGATATTTTGGTGCAATAAAAACTGTCTTTGCAATAGAATGGAGAACCTTTCCACCAAATACACAACTCCCTAGCCCACACAAGTTACAATAGAAACTCATAAGAGAGATGATATATTCCCACCAAATTTGTAGCACCCACTTCCACCTCAATAGGAAAGCGATCCCTCTCCAAAGGAGAAGTATCCACCTCAATAGAAGATCCCAACTAAAGAATCTAGAAAAAAGAAGGTTCACCAGTGGAAAGGGAAAACACAACAATCTTAGGTAGCATGAGCACAATATCAATGGAGTAAGAGAGAAACACATCCGATAGAGTGAAAAGCTAACACTCTTAGACCTTCGAGATAATAAATAGGAACAACAAAATGATTAGAAAAGACACTAAAACATGGGTTGCAAAAGCTTCCATAACCACTTTCAAAGAGGAAGATAAAACATCCTCCCTAGGGATTAGAAAAACCTCCATTAGTAAACAAAAGAAGATCAAACCACCACAAAATCTGCACTTTTGGGTAAAGAAGAAAGAAATAAAGAATCACCCAAACCAACAAGGAGAAACAAAAAAAATAGAGGTAAAAAAGCCTCCCGAAACCACCCTCCATAAGGACAACTAAATCTTCTCAGTCCCAAAGAAGATCTCTAGTCACCACGATGCATCAGTCCCAACTACCATGTAAACCCAAACTCCCTAGCACTAGGGAGTATGTACCCAAGAAAGATAGAAATAATTAACCCATAGAGACAGTGGAAGAGATAGAAATAGGTCACAACTAGACTAGAAACAATATTCCACATAGAAGAAAATAACCTCCAGTAAAAAAATAAATGTTAGAGACTAGAGGAGGATAAAATCCTAGATCCAAATATTGAGCAAAACACTAGCCAAACATCCCGAGCCAGCCACAAGAAACACCACAAGCCAAGGAAGAGCAGCTCCGCAGAAGAAAACTCCTCCCATAGAAATCACCATAAAGCAACAACCCAAACATAACACACCAAGAAGAGGGACTTCAAGGCAGTGCAAGAGAGTAAGGGGTGCTAGGAAAGCAAAACGCCAACCTGCCAACCCAAGCACAACTACATATTCAATAACTACAATAATGTTATTTTGCTCAAAATTTTCATTTAAAAAAATCTTCAACTTTTTTAGTAATGGTATTATTTTGTATGACTTTATAAATTGTAGATTTTTTTTGAAATTTTTCAATTAATGTCTTATTGGAAAAGTATTGATTGGAAATTTGGGTAGCCCACAACTAAATGGTCATGATGACCTTTTTATTTCAAGTTTTTTTTATTATTTTCTCATCTATTTCAACTAACCATTTTTTGGATTCTTGAATGTTTTGCAATTTTATTGGACTCATTACAAAATATGGATTTAGGATTTTATTTTCTTCTTCACAAAGGTCCTCTCCTCTTATGTAATTTAGAGATACATTGACTTTAATTGTTTCATGTGTGTGATCAATTTATTTAATTCTATAAACAAGTGGATTATGGAGTGCAGTTTGAATATCATGAGGTTCATATCCACGTTCATCAAGAAAATATTGATGTATTTCTTCTTTTTCATCTATGATGTTACTCTTATCAATAGGTGTTTCATCATATTTTTCAATATTTTCAATTTCATGTTCAACATTTTCATTTTCAATTTCAAATTCATGTTCACCATTTTTAAATTCAATATCATAGTCAATTTCAATGTCATTTAAGGGTAAAGAAGAGCCTTCTCCTTGAAGAGTATTTGACAAACCTTTTCTTTCAATCCTCTTCCTTGATTTATCTTTGTCCCTAATTTCTTTGATTTCCTCCACTTGAAATTTTCTCTTCCTTTTGGCTTTATGATGACTACTACTTCCCATTATACAAAAAAAAAAATGTTGAGATTATGGATGCACAGTCCCTGAAGCTTCAGAATCTTCAATGGAGGACCCTTGCCAGGAAAGATAATCAACCACACAGAAAGTGTTCGAACTTAGGCATGCACAATGGAGATTCTATATTGATCTACATTATGAGATTGGATGATTACAAATGTACGAAATACCTTGAATATATAGGCATGAATGAAAACCTAAGATGCATGAGATGTTGCCATGTGTCATGATCTAACAACATGTGACAACATGTGACAACATGTGAACCCTATCTAGGAAATTATTAAATGTTGAGATAAGTTCTAGAAGGATAACTCATCTTCTAGAATGAATCTTATACCTACAAACAAGGAAGGGGACATTACCCCATTATTAAATGATTTATTAAAAATGCAACCTAGGACTAAATGATATATGACCTAAGTTAACTTATGCTAGTGTAATAATTAATTAATTAATTACACTAACAAAAAATGTACCTTGATGTTTTATACAATAAAATTTTTGTGTAAAAGAGTGCAAAAAAAGAAAAAATGTCTATCTAGGACAAAAATCATGACATTCTCAACACCAAAGAGCATGTGGGGATCGTTGGAATGTCCAAAATGGAAAATGGAGTTATTTTGTCTACTCAAACAAAATGGATATCCATTTTGGAAAGAAAATGGGTACCCATTTATAATAGAATGGATATCCATTATATTAAACAAAAAATGAATTTCTAGTAGTCAAATAAAATACATATAAATTATAATATTATATATTATATTATAATATTATGGAGAGGTAGAGAGAGGGGGAGGGAGATATATAGAGGGAATGAAGGGGGTAGGGATAAAGGGAGGGGTAGGTGGAGTGATGAGTAGGGAGGGAGAGGTGATAGAGGCAGAGAGAGGTAGGGAGAGAGAGAGAGGAGGGAACAAGAGAGGTAGAGGAGGAGGAGAGAGGTAGGAGAAGAAGAGAGAAGGAAGGTGGGGGAGAAGAGAGATAGGGAATTGAGAGGAATCTGTGTGAGAGCAGGGGTAGGTAGAGGAGGGAAGTGAAGGAGGGAGATGAGAGGAGGATAGGATGCTCAAGGATGGAGGGATGGGGGATATATGGAGAACCCAGATGCATGATGTGGGAGGGTAGATGAAAGAATTGAGGGGGAAGGGGATATTACGTAGATGACGGGGGGATGAAATGACTGAGGAGTCGAAGGTATTGAGGATGGTGGGATTTTAGATGATGAGAGCCGAGATGATGGATGGCCGAGGGAGGGTGAAAGATAGTGACGAAGATAGAGGGCATAGATTAGGGGGAAGGCGGAGATGGGATGCAGCCCGACGGATGCGAGTAAGTAGAAAGAGAGGTAGGGTGGGAGATATTGAGGGAAAGGTAGGTAGAGAGGGGGAGGGTGAGTGGAGATAGAGAGAAGTAGAGAAGGAAGGTGAGGGAGAGAGGGAAGGGGAGAGTGTTGGATATTATGGATATGTGGTTGTCATTGATGTCAACACTATTAGAATTTGGTGTATTAAAGGCTATATATGTCAAGGATATTGAGAAAATTATAAAAGAAAGTGTTCCAGGTTCCCAGTGGAACTGCGCAGGTCATGAAGGAATCTTGTTCTTTACGTTGAAGTTCAACTACTATGGACTAAAGGGTTTATTATTGAGAGTATCTAGATCATCTACCGAAAGTTTTAGAGGTCCGCGTATAGATTTGATCATGTTGTGGTATGATAGTATTTTTGTGGTCTCTGCCAGTGTTCTTGATTGAAGTTTGTGTGATTCTAAAAATATTAGTTGTTATAGATGTTTCTCTATTGTTTCTTGGTGCTCTTGGATGTTTCTAAATCATGCTCTATCTTTGTGGTACATCCGCATTGATCGGTGTGCTTGTGGTCAGAAATTTTTCCTTTGTATGTTTGGTTTTTCTTGTTCTTGGCTGACATGTTGGTGGTAACATGTTATGGATCTTCGAGGTGAAATTAATTGAAGTATTTTTGTGTTGGAGTTGTTAATTTGGGTCCTCACTATTGTTGAGATGATGAATTGCACAGCCCCTGAAGCTCTAGAATCTTCAATGTAGGACTTTAACCATGAAAGATAATCAACCACAAAGAGAAGTGTTGCAACAATGGAATGATGATTAAAGATTCTATTGATAATATGATTGATATGATATTGATATGATATGATACAAATGAACAAGATGCATAATTAAATAGGCAAGAGGCAAACCCTAATATGCATGAGATGTTGCCATGTGTCAAAATCTAACAACATGTGACAACATGTGAACCCTATGGTGACGATCATTAAATGATGAGATAAGTTCTAGAGGGAATCTTATCCCACAAACTAGGAAGGGGAATATTATCCCATTTATTAAATGATTGCAACCTAGGACTAAATGATTAAATGCAAGACCTAAGTTAACTTATGCTAGTGTAATAATTAATTAATTAATTACACCAACACCCCCCCATAAGTGCAACTTAGGGAGGAAAATGCAATGATTATGCAAGATGATGATGGGTCCCATCTACGAGGCCATGTTAGGTACCCATGTACATGATAGATGCAAAAAAACTCCCACAAGCGGAGAAAAGGGGAAAACCCAATGGGAACAAAACCCCTCTCCAAAAAGGAGATGAAAAAGAAAAAATGTGAGAATGGGAAGGATGGAGGACTCCCAAATATCTCCCCCAAGTACACCATCCATCACATGGATACAATAGAGAGAGACTATATAGCCCCCCCAGAAGATGTGATCACGTGAAAAAAAGGTAAGTTTCTGAAGACAAAATAGAATCCAATGCTGACAAACAACTTGTCTCCCTTTTGGAAGAAACAAAACCAAATGCAAGTGCAAAGATGCTTCCCATTCCGGATAGGAATTGAAGGAAGGAAGAAGGAACATGGATGACGATGTCTCTAAACTTTGCTCAAGTGTCTCCTTGCCTGATGTTGAAAATGCCATAGTCCCAAACAATGAAGAGGGTGACAAACCAGGATGATGCAGAAACTGATGCTGAACAATATCCAAAGACAAAGATAGGATGAATATGATGGATGTGATGGAGACTTGATAGCCCCCCTTGAATGAAGTGTCCTCAAAACCATTGAAGGAAGTCTGAATCAAATCTAATGGTGGATGCTAAACAAACCTCAAGTCTTGAATGGAATGATAGGGAAGAAGTCTTGGATATGAAATTGCTGAAGAGAAACCAAGCACCTCCAAGATGGTCTCTAGATCCCCAATCAAGGTCGAGACAAAAGAATGAGGAGACTCAAAACAACTCTCCAAAGCCAAATATGAATAGAGGAGTGATATCCCCTCAAGAATGTCCTCCAAACCTGTAGAAGTAGCCAAGTCAGTGATACCTGAAACGAAGCCATCAAGTGATGTCAAGTCTGAAAAATTGAATGTGTCCTGATGGATGATGATAGTGGAAGCCTAAATCAATGATTCTGGACAAGGAATCACTGAACGTGAAGGGATACCGATTGTCCCTAATGAAGAAGAAGCACTGAAAGGTACCTTGTCAACCTCTTCAGAAAGATCAAGGTAATCAACTTCCTGCACAACAATAGCATCATGGGGTACTTGATCGAAAGAATGATATGCTAAATCATGACCATCGGGGAATGGTGGAGTGTCTGAATCTCCGTATAGCTCCCAAACCTTAGTCCAAAGAATGTGAGGACAATCACAATGATCAATAGATCTCAAAACATCATAATCAACTTGCATCTCAAGAATCTCCAAAATAGTGTACCTACTGCAACTCTAAGCAAGTTCATGAATGCCTTCACTCGGATGAGGAACAATACCAAATAGATGTGGCAACAAATCAATTGAATGAAGATGGTGGTAGATCCCATCTTTCCATTGCTGATAGTTACCCTCGTGCAACATAACCAAAGGAGAATAATATGCAAGCCCCATAACAAAAATTTCTCCAAGAAAACAAAGACATGGACCTTCAACAGCAAATAAAGACTTCCAAATAGATATGCAACTGAGAATATGCCTCTGAGATCAACAAATTCTTCTTCAATCTTCAGGATGTCTCAAGAATCAAAAAACCAAAAAAAAGATACCTGGAGCTAAAACCAAAGAAGATGACTAGACTAATGAAAAAATGCATTGAACTATCTCTCGAATGTCGCTGGAATCTCCGAAATCCGACAATCTGATGCGAAGATATGCACTTTTGAGTCCAAAAGGGAGGGGTGACTTCAGTTGACTTGAATATTGAATAGAAAAAAAATCCTGCAAAATAGATGGCACCATTGGATAGTGCTCTGAATTCTCTTTCCGTTGATATCTCGTTTGCAAATTTTTGATATCGTGGCACGAAGATATGGCCTCCAGAAGAATTCTGCAATTTGAAATTGACTGGCTAAATAGGTGCAAGAATTAAGCACCTTAGGGAAAAAAATATCGGCCCTTGGTCACTGATGTGACCGTGGGCAGCGTCAGCAGTTTTAAAAAAATCACCGTCGGGCGGGCGGCGTCAGAGCAGCGTGATGAGGCGGAGCAATGGTGGCGCAACCGGCAATAGGAGGAGCCACCGCTCGGGGTTCGGCGTAGCCCTTGGTTCCTCACACGACTAGGGTGAGGGCTTGGTTGTCGACGGTAGTCTACGACTTTGACAGAGTAGAGGAAGCAGTCATCGGGTGATGTGGATGGTCGAAAGCCGGTGCCGATGGGTAATGCCGGGAACGATGGGACAGGGGCTGATGGTGAAGGACAACGGCCAGATGACGCAGATGATGGTGCTTGATGGGATGGGGCTGACGGGAGTCTGTAGTGGTCGGTAAAATACTGACCAAAATTTGAATATTGTAATTTGATTTGCAATTCAAATTTTAAATACCGATTTTTAATCTGCATAAAATAAATATTGAAGCCGACCATCGAAAAATAAACCACAACTATGGCCTCAAATTTTAATTTTTCTACCGACCAGAGATTTAATTGTAGGTTGAACTCTGCAGAGAATGAAATTTTTGCGAATACTATAGAAAATTTTTTCCCAAAAAAGCCAAATATTTTTTTGATTTTTCTAAATTTTTTTTGCCTTGATGGAGGCTTGAAAGGGAAGATTTTTTTCTGCAAAACTGTACGGATTTGTACAAAAATGCAAACCCTAGATAATACCTCAAAGGCTCCCGATTGAATCTACTCTAATTTTGACAAATGAACAAGCGATCTATGGGTTTTGAGGTCTTCTGGATGCAATAGAGAAGTTGGAGAGGTCCTGATCTACACCAGAAATCAGCTTGGCTCCCAGGTAGAACCAACTAGCCTGCAACATAAAACTCCAAGCCTGCAAAGAATCTTGCACTCCAAACTTCCTGGATCTAGGGTTGATGTTTCAATGGACTAGCTCTGATACCATGTTGAGATGATGAATTGCACAGCCCCTGAAGCTCCAGAATCTTCAATGTAGGACTTTAGCCATGAAAGATAATCAACCACAAAGAGAAGTGTTGCAACAATGGAATGCTAATTAAAGATTCTATTGATAATATGATTGATATAATACAAATGAACAGGATGCCTGATTAAATAGGCAAGAGGAAAACCCTAATATGCATGAGATGTTGCCATGTGTCAAAATCTAACATGTGACAACATGTGAACCCTATGGTGATGATCATTAAATGATGAGATAAGTTCTAGAAGGAATCTTATCCCACAAACTAGGAAGGGGAATATTATCCCATTTATTAAATGATTGCAACCTAGGACTAAATGATTAAATGCAAGACCTAAGTTAACTTATGCTAGTGTAATAATTAATTAATTAATTACACCAACAACTATGTTGTGGCTGACCTTGGTGGATTCACATTTTAAAATTTATTTGTAAATTTGGGCCAACATTGAAAATATGTTTTATTTTCCTGGCCGACTAAGTTATTGATGAAATCTCATGTAACAGATATATAAGAGTGATTGTTTCATCGGTGTAGTATGTTGAGGAGGTGATTTTATGTGTTGAGCATGCTCTTATGTGTGTGTGTGAATATCATTCGATTGTAGAGCAGAGTGTGAAGAAGATTGAGCGAAGTGTGAAGTAGTTTGTGAAGGAGTTTTTTGTGCTTAATTGGAACTGTAATAAGGTTTGTACATAAGCTATTTTCTCAATTCATACCCTCCGGATTTTAATCCTATTCTGTATTGTTGGGAAGTGAGCCCCTTCTGTAATTGAGCAGTGAGCTCTAGGCAGAGTGCTTGAATGCATGTGCATTCCCCTTTATTGATTTCATTATACTTTAATAGGGTATAATCTTGTGGACTAACATCCACCGTGGTTTTTCCCCGAATAGGGTTTCCACATAAAAAATCTTGGTGTTCTCTATCTCTCTGATGTGTTAATTGTTTATGGTTAATTGATTATTCATTAGATCTGAGATTAAGTTAACTAATGTTTGAAAAGTTTATCATTCTATGACAATTGATTCACCCCCCCTCTCAGTTGTTTGTCCTTGTTTTTCCAACAATTGGTATAAGAGCAGGTTCCTCTAAAGAAGTCTAAAAGCTTGAGGTGATTCGAGATGGCAAAATTCAAGAAGGGCAGTCCAAGATTTGATGGAACTAACTACTCACTATGGAAAGTTAGGATGCAATGTCACCTAAGGTGTATTGGTGAAGCCTACTAGAAGATTACAAAAGATCCATATGTTATTCTTCAGAATGGTCCCTCCACTGTTGATGAGATCAAAGATGCTGAAAACAATATTAGGGATATTGAAGCTTTGGTGAGTGCTCTTACAGATTCAAAGATGGCTAATGTGGTAGGACTGGAGATAGCTCATGAGATTTGGACAAAGCTAGAAAATTTGTATGAAGGAGATGCACAGGTGAAGATGGCTAAGCTACAGAGTTTAAAAGGCAAGTATGAGAATCTAAAGATGGGTGAAGATGAAAATATCACTTCTTTTATGCAAAGAGTAAATGAAATAGTGATGGGTATTACATGTGCCAATTGTTCTCTTAATGAGGATGAAATTGTGGCTAAGATACTTAGATCCTTTCCTCCCTCCTACAAAGTGAAGGATCATGCTATTGAAGAGCTCATATCGGTAACAAAGATGTCAAGAGACATGCTAGTTGGTAAGCTTGCTGCTTTTGAATTAAGTGAATTTGGTGAATCTATTGCAAAGACTGAATCAACATTCAAGGCTACTGTATCCAGAAGTAACAAGAAAAGATATGGTTCAGGAGAATGTTCTAGAAATATATCCAAGTATGATGAAGAATTGAAACATCTTGAAGGTAAAGAAAGAGAAGTAGAAGAATTGGAAGCACTAATTGTAAAGAAAGAAGGCAGAGGAAAAGGTAAGTATGAAGGAGTGTTACCTATTAAATGTTTTTCATGCAGTAAAATAGGTCATTTTGCATCAAGATGTCCTGAAAGAGTTCTTAGAACTAATCCTAACAAGTCTAGATTCCAAAAGAAATGTTACTTTTTTGAAGGAGTGATTGATGATGAGTCTGATAAGGATACTATAAATGAAGATGAATGGGTTTTCATTGCTACCGTTGAAAATAGTCCTGTGGATACTGAATCTACTAAAGATGAGAAAGCTCTTGCAGCCTGAGTTGAAGAAAATGATGAGTGAGTTATTGATAGTGGATGCTCACATCATATGACTAGTGATAATTTTTTTTTTGTAAGTCTAGAGAAGTATGATGGTGGTATTGTAAGATTTAGAGACAACAATGCTAGTGTGATTTGTGGCAGAGGTTCTAATTTTCTTGGTGGTAAGGATAACATTGATGATGTCCTTTATGTTGAAGGCTTCAAGCATAATATTTTGAGTGTTGGAAAAATGGTGGGAAAAGGCCATGATCTATAATTCAAAGATGGAAGATGCAAGATATGCAAAAGTTCTGGCAATATGATTGCTACTAGTAAACAAACAAAAGGTAATAATTTTCACCTGAATACGACTAGTGGGAGTTGTTTAATTGCTCAAGTAGATGAAATTTGGTTGTGGCATAGGAGGTTGTGTCATGTAAATTTTGATAACATTGTCAAGGTAAGTTCCACTCATGTAGTAAGAGATCTACCTAAGTTAGTGAAGCCCACTAACACAATTTGTAAGGAATGTTAGATGGGTAAATAGACTAGAGTCTCCTTTCATAGCAAATAGTTTCATTCAAATGACTTACTGGAGCCACTAAATACTGACCTCTGTGGTCCCTCCAGAGTTAGAAGTATTCATGGAGAAAGGTACTTTATGTTGATCATTGATGATTAGTCTATAATGATATGGGTTTCCTTCTTAAGAGAAAAATGTGAAGCATTGGAAAAGTTCAAAAGTTTCAAGGCTATGGTAGAAAATTAGAAAGGTCTGAAAATCAAGTGTTTGAGATCTGATAGAGGTGGTGAGTTCACCTCCAAGGATTTTAACTCTTTTTGTGAAGAACATGGAATCAAAAGACAGTTAGCTGGTCCTTGAACCCCTCAATAGAATGGAGTTGCAGAAAGAAAGAATAGAACAATTTTGGATGTTGCTAGAACAATGATGATAGAAGGAAATGTGCCCCAGACCTATTGGAGTGAAGCTGTAAGCACTGTTGTGTACAGTTTAAACTGGGTAAATGTTAATGGAAATTCTAGTAAGACCCCTTTTGATCTATGGTTTGGTTACAAGCCTACTATTAAGTATTTCAAGATCTTTGGAAGCAAATGTTATATCAAGAGAGATGACGATATAGGCAAGTTTTATGCAAGAAGCGATGAAGGAATATTTTTAGGTTACTCTACTAAAAGAAAGGTCTACTGATGCTATAATAGAAGACTAAGAAAGATGGTTGAGAGTGAAAATGTTAGAGTTGATGAGGATTCTATAAAATCATCCAGATATTGTGGATATGATTATGATGAAGACAATACAAACAAAGGGAAGAATGTTCAGACACAAAATCAACTTCAAATTGTGCCATATGTTCCATATGTTCTAGTTATTTCAATAAAGCAACCTCAATTCATTCTAGTAAATCAAGGTAGTTAGGAAGAAGAGAAAAGTGCAAATGCAAAAGGAAGATTAGAATAATTAGAAGTTCAAGAAAATTCCAAAACTCCAAGGTATGTAAAGCTAAACCATTCTGAAAGCCAAATTATAGGAGATAAGAATAAAGGAGTACAAACTAGAAGAAAGATTGCAGAAGAGTACTGCCTAATTTCCAAGATTGAACCTAAAAATGTCATTGAAGCTTGCCAAGATGAACACTGGATGGAAGCTATGAAGGAAGAGCTAACACAAATTGAAAAGAATGACATGTGGATATTGGTTCCTAGGCCTAAAGACAAAAATGTGATTGGTACTAAATGGGTCTTTCATAACAAGTTGAATGAATAAGGTGAAGTGGTCTAGAATAAAGCAATAATGGTATGTAAAGGGTATTCTCAGATGGAAGGTGTTGATTTTGAAGAAACTTTTTCCCCTGTTGCCAGAATTGAAGCCGTTAGATTATTTCTTGCTTATGCTGCATACAAGGACTATAAAGTCTATCAGATGGATGTGAAGTCAACATTTCTGAATGGAGAACTAGAAGAAGAAGCATACATTGAACAACCAGATGGATTTATGCTAACTGACAAGGAAGATATGGTTTGCCACCTAAAGAAAGCTCTAGATGGACTTAAGCAAGCCCCCAAAGCTTAGTATGCTAGATTGGGAAAATACCTATTGAAGCTTGGATTCACTAAAGGTACTGCTAATAGCAATTTATATTTCCAATTGGATCATGATAAAGAGTTAATTATAGAAGTCTTTGTTGATAACATCATTTTTGGAGGTGATGACAATCTATGTATGAAGTTTACTGATGAGATGAAGGATGAATTTGAGATGAGTATGATTGGAGAAATGAAGTTCTTTCTAGGATTACAAGTGACCCAGTTAGACAAGGGGATATTCATATCTCAGTCCAAATATGTGAGAGAGCTACTAAAGAAATTTGGGGTGGAAGAATCAAATCCTGTTGGTACTCCCATGGTGACTGGATGTAAGCGAACAAAAAATGATGATTCTCCTAATGTGGATCAAACTAGATACAAGTAAATGATAAATGGATTGCTTTACTTAACCCAGACTAGACAATATATTATGAATGTTGTATGTATGGTTGCTAGATTTTAGGCTGATCCAAAAGAATCACATGTGACTATTGTTAAGAGAATCTTCAGATATCTAAAAGGAACAATTGAATTTGGACTTTGGTATCCAAAGGACGATGATCTCACTTTGAGTGCATATACTGATGTGGATAGGGCTGGTGATGTAGATGACAAGAAAAGTACTAGTGGTGGTGCTTTCTTCCTAGGGAAGAAGCTAGTATCTTGGTTGAGGAAGCAACAAAATTCCATTTCTCTATCTAGTGCTGAAGTAGAATATATTGCTGCTGCAAACAATTGTACTCAAGTGATATGGATGAAACCGATGATGAAAGATATTAGGGTGGTATATGAAGAACCTGTTGCCATATAGTATGATAATTCAAGTGCAATAAATATTTCATAGAATCCGGTGCTGCACTCTAAGACTAAACATATATCAATCAAGTTTCAATTCCTGAGGGAGAAAGTGAATGAGAAGGAAGTCAGATTGGAATATGTTCCTACCAAAGAATAGATTGCAAACATATTTACTAAACCATTGCTGAAGGATACTTTTGAGTATCTTAGAGGTATGCTAGGGGTAATTACCCCTCCTGATGAGAACTAAGAGATGCATTTACTTGCATCAATCCGTGAGCTACACTGCTATATTCTGATCCAAATTGATGTTTCCGTGGCTGCTACTCAAGGGGAGTAGTTAGATGGGTGGTTCAGAGTGTGTATATGGAAAGGTCATTGTTACCTTTGCCATTGATGTCAAAGGGGGAGAAGTGCAATGTGAAAAATCCTTTTAAGGTTTGAAGAGAAATTGAGGAGAAGAGTCAAAGGGAAAGCAAGTGTGTTGGGTTGATGGTATTTTTCACATCATGTGTTGCCATCAATTCCAAAGGGAGAGATTGTTGGATATTATGGATATGTGGTTGTCATTGATGTCAACACTATTAGAATTTATGGTATTAGAGGCTGCATATGTTGAGGATATTGAGAAAATTGTAAAAGAAAGTATTCCAGGTTCCTAGTGGAATTGTGCAGGTCATGAAGGCATCTTGTTCTTTATGTTGAAGTTCAGCTACTTTGGACTCTAGGGTTTATTATTGAGAGTATCTAGATCATCTACCAAATTTTTAGAGGTCCACATATAGATTTGATCATGTTGTGGTCTGACAATATTTCTGTGGTCTCTGTCAGTGTTCTTGAGTGAAGTTTGTGTGATTCTGGAAATCTTAGTTGCTGCGGATGTTTCTATGTTGTTTCTTGGTGCTCTTGGATATTTATAGATCATGATCTATCTTTGTGGTATGTCCACATTGATCGTTGTACTCATGGTCAGAAATTTTTCCTACGTATGTTCAATTTTTCTTATTCTTGTCTGACATGTTGGTGGTAGCATGTTGTGGATCTTCGAGGTGAAATTAATTGAAGTCTTTTTGTGTTGGAGTTGTTAATTTGGGTCCCCACTATGTTGTGGCTGACCCTGGTGGATTCACATTTAAAAATTTATTTGTAAAGTTGGGCCGACATTGAAAATATGTTTTATTTTCCTGGCCAACTAAGTTATTGATGAAATCTCATGTAGCGGATATATAAGAGCAAATTGTTTCATCAGTGTAGTGTGTTGAGGAGGTGATTTTGTGTGTTGATTGTTCTCTTATGTGTGTATGTGTGAATATCATTCGATTGCAGAGCAGAGTGTGAAGAAGATCGAGAGAAGTTTTAAGTAGTTTGTGAAGGAGTTTTCTATGCTTAATTGGAACTGTAATCAAGTTTGTACAAAAGCTATTTTCTGAGTTCATACCCTTCGGATTTTAATCCTATTCTGTATTGTTGGGTAGTGAGGCCCTTTTGTAATTGAGTAATGAGCTCTAGGTAGTGTGCCTAACTATATGTGCATTCCCCTTTATTGATTTCATTATACTTTTAACAACGTATAATCTTGTGGACTAATATCCACCGTGGTTTTTCCCCTAACAGGGTTTCCACGTAAAAAATATTGGTGTTCTTTGTCTCTCTGATGTGTTAATTGTTTATGGTTAATTTCTTATTCATCAAATTTGAGATTAAGTTAACTAAAGTTTGAAAACTTTATCATTCTGCGACAACTGATTCACCCCCCTCTCAAATGTCTATCCTTGTTTTTCCAACAAAGAGAGGGAGAGAGAGATAGAGAGAGAGAGGGTTGGATGGATGGAGGCAGAGGGGATATATAGAGTAGAGAGGGATGGAGAGAGAGTGATATAGGGATGGAGGGAGAGGGTATATAGAGAGAAATTGAGAGGAATGGAGGTAGGTAGAGAGAGGTATAGAGGTAGAGAGAGAGATAAGTTGGGAGGGATAGAGGGAGAGGTACATAGAAAGATAGATTAAGGGGAGACAAAGAGAATTAGATCAGAAGGGGAGAGATAAGTAGAGAGAGGGGGGAAGGAGGGACAAAGTGAGGGAGAGGTAGGTTAGGAGTGATGGTGGGATATGAGAGATAGAGATAAGTAGAGAGGGATAGGGGAGGGAGGGAGAGGTAGGGATAGGTAGAGAGAGAAGGGGGTAAGATGGGAGATAGAGATAAGTAGATGGTGTTGGAATTGTGTGCATCAATCCCACTGGCCTAAACCTCTAAGAGAGCAATGTTGGTGTGACCATTGAGATGTTTGGATGAGTTGCATAAGTGTTACTTTCATGCTTGTACCACTCTACCACTAGATGTTTGTAAGAGAGGAGTGGTAGTGCAGTATATTGCCATACCACAAGAGCCTTCTAGTTGAGGTGTGGTAGTGTGGTGTATATCGCCATATCACAAGATCCCTCTAGCTGTTCAATTGTAGCACGATGTATACCACCATACTGCAGAAGATTGTCAACTTTCTAGTAGTAGCGCAGTTACCGCCACCCCACAGTTGTGTTGGAGACCTCCTACAGTGGTGCAGTGTAGTCACCACCACACCACGATAGGACTTGGAGGAGCTTGCGGTGGTACAGTGTAGTCACCACCACATCACGATAGGACTTGGAGGAGCCTACGGTGGTGCAGTGTAGTCATTGCCACATTGCGAGGGTGTTGTGTCTTGGCTGCGATAGGGTGGTGGGCGTTTGGATTTATTTGGCTGGATGGAGGACACTGACTTGGCTAACTACCAATGTGGTTGATGATCATTGGAGGATCACAAATGAGTTGGAGAAGTCTGTTCGATGTTCAAGACTGGTTGACGGTTGGTCCAATAGAAGGAAAATGAACTGATCTATAGAGGAAGTTGAACTATTTCCCATCAGTAGAGAATGAATGGTATAAACATTGAACATTTTGCAATAAGAAAGTGAGAGGAAGTTCTACGCAAGGTTATGCTGCCAAAATATCTCCTGATAGAATGTCTTGACTGATCTTTCATTGTTAATCTACACTGTATATTGTGTGAGAGTATTGTAACAGTGCAAAGGTTGTAATGGATAGAGAGGTTGATCAGGGAAATGTAAAAGGGGAGAGAGGGAAATAGAACAAAGTTGCTACTAGTTTGTCTCTAGAATGAAACATTATGTAATCTTTGTAAAGGCTTAGTGTTTGAGTTGTATTTGTAACTATTTTGTTGCATGAATAATACAATGATGATTTGGGCTTTTAGAGTGTGGGGTTTTTTACCTAAAAGGGTTTTCCCCACATAAATCTATGTGTTCTAATATTTTGTTCCATCTTTCATGTTTATTGGTTCTTTTTGTTTAATCTGTTTATGCAAGTTGTTGAAACTAAATTTACATGTGCTTCTCTCAGAAGGATTAATGTGGGAAATGCACTGTGTATGATTCCACTTTGTGACACAGTTGTACATGTCTTTGAAGTAATTTAATGAAATTAAAAGTTACCAAAGGCACTACTATTTTTAGACATTCCATTCTAAGATGATCATAATTTCCCAACAAGTGGTATCAGAGCCTTCTTTTGGTTGCTGGTTCTTGGTATTTCTCTTGTGAACATTTCTTAGTTTGTTAGGCTTGAGGAAATCTGGAGGAATCAACTGATGTATTGATCCTTTCACGAGTAGAAGTCTTGTGGTATTTAGAAACAACACATAGCTTGAAGGATGGTGAAGATGGAGAAAAAGGAGTTGGTCATGTTGAATTGTCGTGATCTGTCTCCCAGTTGGTAGTGGTATAACCTTAATGTATGAGGTGGATTTTTTCTACTCCGTGGTTGTGTTGCAACAAAGCTTTCATATTGGGTGTCTATGTGAGAGGCTCCTTTGTGATATGGAGAAGCTTGGGTTGTTTCTCAGCCATGGAAGATAGTGCTTATGGTTGGTGGTGTTTCCTGGTGTTGGAAGGAATTGTTTTCTGTTAACCTCGTATGTATGAAGGCTATGGAGTTTATCATTGCATGATTTGAAAGCTTCTGAAATAGCCTATCTTTTTCTTGGATGCATGTGCATGTTGGCGGTTTTGGAGTTGGCTTGGTATGGGTCTAGAGTTCTTGAACTGTTGTTTCCTTTTAAAGGATGTATTGTACTTGCATGTTTCTTTTATGGTTTTGTAGGTTTTACATTGTCAAGAAAGAACTTGTGGTTTTGTGGAGTTGTTAAACTATTTTCTAGACCCTGGCTTGTGGGGCATTGTTGGATGAGATAGTTGTAGTTCTGCATGCATGATTTCTTCTTGGTATGAGGAGATGTGATGTCTTCTCTGCATGGGAGTTTTGGTATGTGATTAGTCACTCAACATTTCCTATGGTGTTGCTTGTTGGGTTCCTAGTCTATGGTGCTCAAGTTATGGACATGTCTAGAAAATCGGATTTGGACTTGATCTGGTGTTTGAGTCATGTTGTCTGTGTGGTTATTCTCTTTGAGATATCAGTGTTGTTGTTTCTAGTGTGATGATGGGTTTTCACATTTGATGGGATTGATCTTTGAGTTATGCGGTTGGTGGTTTAGCTACCCCTTGGATGTAGTGAGATAACTTGGAAGTGGATTGTCTATATCCACGAGGTTGATGTAGTGTTTGTGCAGACTTGTTAGCTAGCCTTTTCTGTGGTCACTTGTACATTGGTGTGGTTGCTTTGGGATGAGAGGATGGATGGTTTTGAGTACTTGAATAGTCCATTATGGGGACCTATAGCATGTTGTATCACGATGCTATGGTTAGCTTGGATACATTTCTTTGTGTAAGCTTTTGACAGTGATGGTAATTTCTACTTATTTTGGAGATCTTGGTGCCACTTGATGAACATGTTGATGTGTGGACCTGAAGGATTTTTCAGATTAGTAGATGTTTGGTCATGATTCTTGGAGAGCTTGGGTGTCATGGTTCAGTGGGAGTTTTAGTAGTAACTATGGATTCATCACTAGGTGATGGATGGTCTTCTCTAGTGTTGCAGATGTTACTAGGAGGAGATCTTTGATCCTGTTACTGCAGAAGGGTTCTTTCACATTTTCATGGACACTATTTGAGGATGTGCAACATCTTGGAGCCATGAAGGACGTCTTGGAGTCTTTGGTTGAGGTGTTGGTGGTGCTTGGTAGGTGATGTTGATTTTGAGTTTGTTTGCTTTATGTCATGGTATACTATTGGTTATGGACTCGAGTTTTGACATTGTGCATTACACTTGAGACCATGGTATGTTCACTTAGAGCATGGTATCTCCCAAGGGGGACGGAAAGATCATGATGTCATGATAAGTTCTTGTTTCAAATGCTTGGAGATTTGACACTGGTCTAGATTTTCTTTGTGTTTTGAATACATTGGCCATATGCTTGAGAACTTCATGTTAAGTGAAGTAATGCAGTTTGGAGTTCAACATGGGATGATCGTTTGTAGGTGCTCATGGACACATGGAGAATAAGGTGAGGCTGTAAATCTTTTGAGATGAGAAAGGTGTTTTTTTCAAAATTTTTTTTGAGTAGCCTACACCTTGGTTGAATGCGAGTTCAACAGATACCAAGGAGGAGATTGCTCTTGAAGAAGTCATGATGACTTGGTTATCCTAGAGGAGCATTCTCTTTCCCCACTCTTGGTCTACTTGGTAATTTATCACTTGAGAGGTATTGCCCATTTTTTTTCTTAGGTGTTTTATGCTTCCTTTCATGATATGGATCTTGAATTATTGTTTAAATGGTTCTGGAAGATTCATAGTGGAAGATGTACAACATGGTTTATCTCCTTGAGCTTTTGTGTGATATCTTCTATTGATAAAAATAGTTACAAGATGTTTTATGGGCTGATTTCCTCATATGGGAAATCAAGTTGTTTGATCTTCTTTGAGATGCTTACATTCATATATTGTGTTTAATCTTGGAGATTGAATGGTTGGGTATTGTTATGATTTTCTCTCTGGGATGTTTTTTAGGAGAACATACTTGACACAATTGGTATTTAGAGGTGTATGTAGGAGTATTTTCTATAGGCTCATGATGTGTAGAGGTTCTCTTTTTGGAATGGGTAGTCTTCTTGGATGTTTGGTTTCACATTAAATTGGTTTAAGGTTTGGTTAGAGCTGTAGTGATCACTAGCTTATGTGTTTTCACTCATGTTCTTGGGTGATGACATGGAGGTTCTTAATCTTTTTTCCTTTGTTGGGTGTGGGGAACCTAGAAGAGTTGTGAAGACTTGTGATGAGAGTTTTTCTTGTAGGTTATTAATTTGCAGGTTGTGCATATCATTATGGATAATTCCTTGGTACTACATGGTTACACTTTCTATGTGATATCATTGGTAGACTTGTTATGCTCTCAATCTTTCAGATTTGGTATTTCTCATGCAGTGTGAGTTCCTGAAAGTGTTTGTTCTTCATTGAATTATATACACGTGGAGCTTGTAGTAGTAAGTACATGGGTTGGTTGTGTTGGTGGCATAATTTTACTAATGTTCGATACCTTTGAGGTATGGTTGATTAGATGTTCTAGTACTTGCTATGGGTGCTATTTTTAGTCATGTGGGTTTATTGGTTGGATAGAAGCAATCAGTTTGATTGTTGTTCTAGTTGATGTTCTTTATCTTGTTTTCTGGAGTGATGGCAGTATCTTGTTGTTGATATCACTGGGATATTTTTGCTTGTGTTCATTGGACTGGTGTTTATTCACCTTGGCTTGTACCTTTCTTCCATAGGTGGCATGTTGGAAGATGACAGGGATTGTTGCCTGAATAGTGGACATCTTGGATGTTGTTGTAGAAGTCTTGATGGAGCATGAGAGTGTGTTTGAGATCTATGTGGTTTCATGGAAGATTGTGATTGGTTACAATGTTGGACAGTTAGTTGCAGTTGGATACTTGATTTTATTGTAGATTGTTTGGTAGACTATTATCTATGGAAACTTGTTGATTGGGTGTCTTGAATGCTGTTGATTAGAGACTTGAACATAACAGGGTTTGAACTGGTCATGTTGTTATAATCTTAGTAGTTCCTGAGTGCTCTGGAGGTGCTAGTGTGATCTTCGTCAAGTGGGAGATTGTTGGAATTGTGTACCTCAATCCCACTAGCATAAACCTCTGAGAGAGCAATGTTGGTGTGACTACTGAGATGTCTAGCCAAGTTGCATAAGTGTTACTTTCATGCTTTTACCATTGTACCACTGGATGTTTGTAAGAGAGTAGCGATATACTGCCATACCACATGAGCCTTCTAGTTGAGGTGCGGTAGTGCGGTGTATACTACCATACCATGGGATCTCTCTAGCTGTTCAATGGTAGCATGGTGTATACCACCATATCGCAGAAGCCTATCAACTGTCTAGTGGTAGCACGATTACCACCACCCTACGGCTATGTCAGAGACCTCTTGTGGTGGTGCGGTGTAGTCACCGCCACACTACGAAAGGACTTGGAGGAGCTTGCAGTGGTGCGGTGTAGTCACCACCACACCGCGAGGGTGTTGTGTCTTGGTTGCAGTAGGGTGGTGGGCATTTGGATTTATTTGGTTGGATGGAGGATGTTGACTTGGCTGACCGCTAATGTGGTTGATGATCATTGGAGGATCATGAATGAGTTGGAGAAATTTGTTCGATGTCCAAGACCAGTTGACGTTTGGTCCAACAAAAGGAAAATGAACTGATCTATAGAGGAAGTTGAAATATTTCCTATTGGTAGAGAATGAATGGTATAAACATTGAACGTTTTGCAATAAGAAAGTGAGAGGAAGTTCTACACAAGGTTATTTTGTCGAAATCTCTCCTGATAGAATATTTTGACTGATCTTTCATTGTTAATCTACACTGTATACTATGTGAGAGTATTGTAACAGTGTGAAGATTGTAATGGATAGAGAGGTTAATCAAGGAAATGTAAAAGGGGAGAGATGGAAATAGAACAAAGTTGCTGCCAGTTTGTCTCTAGAATGAAACATGATGTATTCTTTGTAAAGGCTTAGTGTTTGAGTTGTATTTGTAATTGTTTTATTGAATGAATAATACAATGATGATTTGGGCTTTTGGAGTGGGGTTTTTTACCCGAAATGGTTTTCCCCATGTAAATCTATGTGTTCTAATCTTCTGTTCCATCTTTCATGTTTATTGGTTCTGTTTGTTGAATCTGTTTATGCAAGTTGTTGAAATTGAATTTACATGTGCTTCTCTTAGAAGGATTAATGTGGGAAATGTACTGTGTCTAATTCCGCTTTGTGGCACAGTTGTTCATGTCTTTGAAGCAATTTAATGAAATTAAAAGTTACTAAAGTAACCATTGTTCTTAGATGTTTTGTTCTAAGATGATCATAATTTCCCAACAGATGGGAAAGGGGAAAGAGAGGTAGAGAGAAGGGGAAGGAGGAACAAAGGGAGGGAGAGGTATGAGGGATCAAGGTGGAGAGAGAGTGAGGGGGATAAAGAGAATTAGATAAGGAAGGGGAGAGAGGTGGAAGGTGGGAAGTAGGGAGGGAGGGAGAGAGAGGTAGGGTGGGAGGGATTAAGTGAAATGTAGGTAGAGAGGTAGAGTGTTGGAAGAATAAGGAGTTTTCCGTTAATGCATTTGTTGGCAACATGAGTATGTGGGATGAGCACAAATTATACAGTTATGCATTGCACTATTTTCATTGATATCAACATTGTATTCTGGTAAGAAGACCATCGTGTAGATCAGTTTGGGTGGCTCAACCGTGTTTGAGGATGATTATGTAAGGAAATTTTGCAAGAAGGTTTGATCCACAAGCATTTTTTATGGAAATTGACTAAGTGTCAAATACAAGTATTTTGGTATACATGACATCCATTTTTTGGGTTTGTGTAGGTCTGTTGATCAAGATCTTGCTTTGCACTTCTAATGCAATTTTGTTGGATATTAGAGGAACCTAAATCCATAATTTCATATTGTTTTGGCTCCTAGTGTGGAAGTCATGAGTAATAGAAGTTCATACTGACAATTATAGGCATTTTCTAGTTCAATACATATGTTTGAATAAATTTTCACTTCTCTGTGGTTTGGAATATGACTTTGTAAAGTTGTAGAGATGTTGGTAGGTGTTAGTTGAGTGTGTATTCCAAATGGAATTTAGTTTGGAGGTCTGTGTGTCTGAATGTGGGTGTACAGTTGGCAATTTTTTCTATTAGGTCATTACCGGTGTTGACCTAATGAGTTCTATGTATTGCAAAATTCAATTATGTTTTGATCTATTATGTGGGTGCTATTTTATGTCCATTCCAACCTATTTCAAATTTTTATGAGTTTTGAATCTTGGCATAAAGCATGTATGCATGGATCTTGAGCTGACAAGTTATATTTTTCTTATTACATCCAATTAGGTTGACCTAATTGATGTTTTGGGTGAAGCGAATATATATAAGAAGGATCTTTTTTTATTTTTTGGGTAGTGTGACATGTGGTAAGAGTTTGTGGATGAAACTTGTGTGAATATAGAGAAAATTTAGGGTAGAGTAGAGTGTTAAGTTAGATCAATATGAAGTGTGTAAAGTCTATTTTCTGATCTTCATTGGAACTGTATTTCATGCATGTGTTAGATGCAATTGTAATAGTTCAAAACTTGTCTATGTGCCACAATCTCTTCTGTCTATTTTTTATTTTAGTGGGAAATGAGTCAGTGAGTCCACCTATAGTGAGCACTTATGTAATATACTATAACTAGTTATAACATATTGTGAGCTAATCCTCACCGTGGTTTTTCCACATAAAAATTTGGTGTTCATGTGTTATGTTGGTTATTTTCATGCTTTCATTAATTACTGCAAATTGATCATGCTATGAGAATTGAATGTTTAAATGGTTTAAAAGAATATTGATTCACCCCCCCTCTCTATATTTTGGGTGTTCAATAATTGGCATAAGAGCTTGGTTCCTTGGAAGAATCTTAACTAATTTGAGAAGATCTTGAAGGTTGAACACATGGTTGTTAAAAGACTACCTACTCCTCCAAAAGAGATTCCTGCTATTGAATCCATAGAAGAATATTGCATATTTTACATGAATGGATAAATCAAAGTTGCTCTTGAAGATCTTGAAAGAATTGAAGGTGAAAATAGAAATATCAAAGAAAATGTTAAAGAAGTAGATGAATGCATCAAAATTGAGAGAGAAAATCAAGAAATTCAAGGAAAGGCATAAGGAAGTCAATGAGAAATTAAAGCAAGGAAATGAAACAATTACTAGTTTGAAGGTTCAATTTGAAGAAAGAAAAAGAGTTTAAGAATGTTTGAATGCAATGGTGAAAATTAAATCTAAGGAATGCATAAAGCTTGAACAAGAAGTTGTGAATTTGTTATCAGATCTAAAAAAAAAAGAATCATGAAGACAAATTCAAGAAGAGATCTATCATGCTTGATGAAATGATTACAAATTATAAATCTTCCAAAGATAAAGAAGGTTTAGGATTTGAGAAAGGTGAAAGTTAAAAAGGAGATCAAACACCAAATGTTGAAAAGAAGATCAATAAACAAAAGAATATTGAAGACAAGAAGAACAATGGAAAGAAGATCCAAAATCAAAGGAATGAAGCTAGATGACCACCAATCAAACAACCAAATGCACAAAGGTACCCATATTTTAATGGTTTATGTTATCCTTGAAATAGATTTGGACATAAGGATATGGAATGTAGAAGTATAATAAATAAGAATGTTCTGCCCTTTCCCAGTCAATATTTTACATGCAAAAGATTTGGTCATAGAGCTAGTGAACATGGAAATCAAGTGATGAATAGTTATAAAAATGGTAGAATGATTCACTCTTCAATGACTACTATTATACATGTAATGGATTTGGGCATAAAGCTAATCAATGCAGATCTAGAATGAATAGAAGTAAGATAGTCCAAAAGAATGTCATATGCTATAATTGCAGTAGAACTATACACATTTATAAGTTTTGCAGAAGCAAAAATGTGAAGAAGAACAATCCGATAAAGAAGAATGACCCAGTACAAAAGATTGATTCAAAAGAGACAAAAAAGGAAATTAATAATATTTGCAAGAATAAGGATGAGATATAGTTTAAAGATGAGCTTGTACCAACTTTCGGTGCAGATGTTTCCTCTAAAAACTAATTTGAGAGCTATGGATCAGAGGGATATTTAATGGAAATATTTCATCTCCTAGAAAAGAAATGGTGTTGATGCTTCAACACATGGAGATGAGATGTAAATCAATTTGTATGATCTATTAGAGAAGATCTCAGTAGAAAATATCTTAATATAGAAGATTGTAGAGCATTTGAAGTTGACTGTGCATACAATTAAGGGTTTGACAACTTTATTAGGTGAAGCATTTATGGAAAATTAGGTCATGGAATTTATTTTATAAGTGATTACACAATCAATTTGTTTTTCAATAGGAGTAGAGTAGATGATAGGTAGTATAGTGTATTTGAAGCGATCGAGTGGTGGTGTGAGCGAAACCCTAGCAGAAGAGTGAAGTAAAAGGTATTTTACAATTTTCCATTTGTCCTAGTTGTTCTGAAAGCATTTTGAAAGCATTTGCAATGGTAACTCCAATGGTTATTGAGGGTATAGAAAGACCCCACCCAAAATTCAAGAAACATCTTGACAAATTTATAGAAGTTGATCTGGAAGGTGCTTTCTTGAGGGTTCCTTATGGATTCCTGCACATAGAGGATATAAGGAAATACATTCATGGAAAAATGAAAGAATATGATCATTCCAAACTAGGAGATGTGTGCGGAAAAATGCTTACTAGTGATGACCTCACATTGAAATCAAAATATCAAAATTTTGTTGTGAAGAAGCTTGATCTATGGCAAAGGTTTCCCAACTTTTGTCACAATGATGTGTCGGTAAGGATTACATTGAGCCACATCAATGAAAAGTTTGTATGGATGGATATGCCTGGGGTGATCACAAAGGAGGTTTTAGGGAAGTTACATGATTATGTCCAACTAGACCTATTTAGGTACTCAAATCAATGAAGAATGAAGTAGTCATAGAGTAAACTAGAGCTAAGTATGAAAATAGATATTTAACCATAAAAGACATTAGAAACCCTACTGTGAAGTATATAGTAATGATGATAGTTTATAAGGTTTACTTTTCAAATAGAGGGAACTCTATATCTACCACTGCCATCAATATTGCCTATGAAATGATGGAGAAAGGAGCTAACTATGACTTGTGCGAGCTCTTGAGGAAAAAAATCATGAAAAAATTATAAAAAAAAGGATTCAAGGTATCCTTTTAAATTTGGAACTTTGATTATTTGTTTTTATTTTACTTCTTGAAAGAACTACCTAGAACCAAGAGTGTGGTGTGGCTGAAAGGAAGACCAGTTGCACACCAAATCAAAGACTTTTTGAGAGGTCTCAAAGAAGCAAAGGCACAAGATGAGGTACTTGTGGCATTATTTATAGTATTTAAAAAGAGGATGCAAGAAAAGGAGATAATTCCCTAGAAAATGGTGAAGTTCAAGAATGATATCACATTCTTGGTGACAAAAGGTGAATGCATAATATAGGTTATAGAGCCTAGTGTAGATCCTGGAGATGGGATATGAGATTACTGAAGAAGATATTGTGGAAACTATTGACTACATGCTTATCTAGCCTAAAGACACCTTAGAAGGAAGTTACAAAACATAGGAAGATAAATCAATGGAAGTCCATTTGGACCAAAGGAAATCTTAAATTAAGAAGATAGTGGAGAAAATTACTACTACAATTGTAGAGGTTGTGGGCCTCTACAAAGAAAAAGTGGAACAAGATATGGCTATTTCTAGTGCTCTGAGAGTATCATCAAGTGCAAGAAGTTTTGGTAGAACAACTACTACTCCTCCACTTGCTCAAAATTCCTTCAGGAATATGCCTTCATCCAATGGAACAGAGAGAAAGGAGACAAGTTCTCTTAAAAAACATACAAGTGCTCTTGTAAGGGATAAAACCTCTTCGATAAAATAGAAAATGGGGGTTGAGAAGGAAAAGGCTACTTCAAGATCACAACCAATTGGCCTAGTGAAAAGGAGGGTTAAAAACAAAGCAACCAGGGAGTAGTATGTGGGAGTAAACATTGAGGAAGAAGAAGAAGAAGAAGAGGGACTACAAATGGTATAGAAGAGAAAAGGTGAAGCTTCATAGAGTGAAGCAAGTTAAAAGGGAGCAAAAATTTGATATTGTGGATACCGATGAAGAGGAGGAAATAAAAAAGGAAAAGAAAGATTTTTTTTCCACATGAGAGAGAATAAGACAAAAGCAAGAAAGAAGAAGAATCTGGAAGTTAAAAAGACAAAAAGAAGAAACCTCTTATAAGAATCCATAGTCCAATGAAACTTGATGCCTTATTCAATGGGATTGTGCAAAATGAAATGTTAGAGGAAACTATGACTCTATACAACAAGGTAGGTGAGGTGGACAAGGCCACCATAGCAGAAGCCATTATAAAATACATTATTGTTCTTGAAGTAGATATTTGTAACATAGAGAAACAATTACCTATGGAATTGTGGAATGTTCTTATGAAGAGAAGACAAGAAGCAATAGAGGACGAGGAAAAATTGAAGGCCTATGCATTAGAGAAGATAAGTGCTCCTCTATCTGAGGAAAATAAAGCCACATTGGTTGTACTAGATAGTAAAGAGTTCCGCACAAAGCAGAGGGTGACCAACCCCATGAGAAAATATCAAAATGATCTTCAAAGGCTCTGAAAAGAGATTGTAGAAAAGGTTGTGGAGTTTGTAAAAAGGCTGGGGATGACCTCAAAGAATAAAGAAATGCATGTGGATATGCCTACCCTAAAAGATAATTTTGAAGAAGATGTACATGATGATGGTGCTCAACATGGGCATGAGACGAATGTAGGATATGCACAAGACACTATTATTCCAAATGTGGAAGAGACAAAGAAAGAAAATGTAGAAGCTAAGAAGAATGTTGAAGGAAATGCAGCTACTGGAGAAGACATTGTAAATGAGGATACTTGTACTCTGACAATTGAAACACATGTTGAGAGCATACAAGACCAACCAAAGATGATCATACCTCCAGATAATATATAACAAACTATTGGTGAAGGAGATATAGGGAAAGAAGATGAGAAAAAGGAGGAAGATGCCTCTAGATGCGGGAGGAAAGACAAAAGTAGAGACACTAGTTAACATTGGTGATAAGGATAAGAAGAAGGATTTGAAATATAAGACTACAAAGGAAGATGTGAAGACTATTGGTGAAATTTTCAGCTCCTCTAGAGATTCATTAAAGAATTTGTTGAGTATGTAGCTAAAATTCCAACCTATTGTGTTTGACCAGCTGCTACAACTGTCCATGCAACAAGGAAATGTGGACTTGGATAATATATCACCCCTCCACAAAGGTGGAAAGAAAGAGTGGAAAGCCCACCTTGAGAAGCTCCAAGAGTCAACTTCTTTCGGTTGAAATTATCTCTCTTTATTTATACATTTTAGTTTCATGTTTGAGACTCTTGTGTACATATGTAGATGGTATAAGTTATATTTTCAGTTCAAATTTTTGTTGGATAACACTCTTAGGGGAGTACATTCAGTTTTTTAGTTTGTATACATGTATATATTTGTCAGGGGGAGATCTAGTATGTAAGAAAGACTGTTGTATGCACCCTTTTCCCTTGATGTAAAAGGGCGAGAATAATTTTGGATATGTCTAAGGCATGTTTCCATCAATGACAAAGGGGGGGGATTTTTGGAAGAATAAGGAGTTTTTCATTGATGCATTTGTTGCAACATGAGCATGTGGGATGGGCACAAGTTATATAGTTATGCATTGCACTACTATCATTGATGTCAATATTGTATTATGGTATGAAGACCATGGTGTAGATCAATTTGGATGGCTTAAACATGTTTTAGGATGATTGTGTAAGGAAATTTTACAATAATGTTAATCTAGTGAAAAAAATTGTTATGGAAATTGACTAAGTGTCAAATACATGTATTCTAGTATGCAAGACATCCATTTTTTGGGTTCGCATGGGTCCAAAAATAAAGATTATTTTGTGTACTTATAATAATTTTTTTTTACATGTTAGAGGAACCTAAATCCAAAATTTCATCTTTTTTTGGCTCATTGTGTTTAAGTTATGAGTAACACAAGTTCAGACTAACAATCACATGCATTTTCTAGTTTAGTACATATGTTTTGATGAATCCACACTTCTCTATGGATTGGAATTTGACTTTGTGAAGTTATAGAGATGTTGACAGGTGTTAGTTGAGTGTGTATTCAAAATGGCATTGAGTTTGGATGTCCATGTGTCCGAATGCAGGTGTACAATTGGAAAATTTTGCTATTAGGTCATTACTAGTGTTGACCTAATGAATTCTATGTATTCTAAAGTTCAATTATGTGTTGATCTATTATGTGGGTGCTATTTTAGGTCCATGCCAACCTATTTAAAATTGTTATTGGTTTTGAATCTTGGCGTGAAGCATGTATGTATGGATCTTGATCTAACAAGTTATATTTTTCTTATTACATACAATTAGGCCAACCTAATTAATGTTTTGGGTGAAGAAAATATATATAAGAAGGATTTTTTTTTATGTTTTTGGTTGTGTGACATGTTGTAAGAGATTTTGGATGTGAATTATGTGAATATAGAGCTAATGTAGAGTAGATAAAAGTGTTAAGTTAGATCAATATAAAGTGTGCAAAGTCTATTTTCTGAGCTTCATTGGAACTATATTTCATGCATTTGTTAGATGCAGTTGTAATAGTTCAAAACTTGGTTGTGTTGCACAAACTCTTCTATCTATTTTTTCTTTCAGTGGGCAGTAAGTCCACTTGGACAATGAGTCCACCTACAGTGAGCACTTTTGTAATATACTATAACCGGTTATAATATATTGTGAGCTAATCCTGACTACACGTTTTTCCCATTTTGGATTTTCAACATAAAATTCTAATATTCATGTGTTATTTGATGTTGTTGGTTGTTTCCATGCTTTCATTCATGATTGCAAATTAATCATGCTATGAGAATTTTATTTTTAAATGGTTTAAAATGATAATGATTCACCCCACCTCTAAGCATTTCAGGTGTTCAAAATAGAGGGTGAATGAAGATAGAGAAAATTAGAGAGGGAAGGTGTGTGAGGGAGAGAGATGTATCTATCAGTAAGTGCAAAAATTTGGGTCCATGAGGAGGGTATATTTCAACCTAAAAAAATGCAGACACAAATGGGTACCCATTTAGGAATAGCATCTCTAGCCGAAATTTGAACGAGTATCTGTTATGCTTCAAGTATCCTTTATGAAATGGGTACCCATTTTGTATAGATATTTTTTTTAAATGATCATCAATAATTTTTACTCTACATTTTCATGGACAAAGAGCAATCAGGTGAAATGAGTACCCATTTTGGAGCAATTTACACCTTTAGATTCTTCCCATCACCTCCTCCCTTCCACACACCGATTTTTAACAACCTCCAGGTTAGGAGTTGTGAGTTTTTTTGCTATATATTTAATGTTTATAGTTTGTAATAAGGGTTTAAATTTTAGGTATAAAATTTAATGTTTATAGTTTGAAATTGCATGTTTATATTTTAGGTTATTTTAATTTTCATAATTAGAATGTTTTTTATAGCTTGTAAAACCCATTTCTATTTTAATATATTAATCCATGTACAATAAAATTATAAAGAATAATTGTTGAACACAAAAAAAATAAGAGGGGGAGTGAATCAATATCCACAAAAACTTCAACAATTTTAGTAGTCTTCAGTAAAGAAAGATATAAAAACTCTATCCTTAATCAGATCAACAATAATGCAAATGAAACAAGAAAGATACATCCACAAGATGACATCATATTTCTATGGAAAACCACGGTGAGAGTTAACTCACAATATAAAGGGTCACTTCCAAAAAGGACTTGCAAACTAAGGTGCACTACCTTAGAGCAAGATAATAAGGACTTGCAGAATTGAAGCTAACACAACTTTAGGGGAAATATATAAGGACCTGATGAGATTCACTATCTCAGAGAAGGATGAAAAATGATTTAGAGAAAATTACAATATTTTTCAACATAACACACTATTGACTGAGGCGTTCAAGCACATCTAATCTTTATTTCACACACTTTCACACTTTTTCTACTGGATATTCAATGTATTCCACATTCACACTTCTTTGCACTTATTTACTCTTCCATACTACTTGCATCCAATTTTTTTTTTCATTTATATCCACCACAAGAATTCAAAACATCAATTAGGTTAGTCGGGAAAGAATACATGCACTAAATTCACCAAGTAGGCCACAACAACATACTATAGTCCTATCCCAAGGATAGAGAGGAGAAAAAAATCTGATTACATCTTCCAATGTGATCCAAAATAATTCACATGCTAGTGCACACCAACCTAAGTTGGTAATAAGGAAATGTGTAGATGAAATGTGAAGCACATAACTAGTCAACCCAAAAGCATACTTCCAAATGAATTAACACAATGTAGTCCCCAACAAGATTGGTCAAGAGCCAAATCCATCATAACACATCTTCAAATTCTAGTGCAGACCTCCAAGCACATGGAAAAAGTAAAGGAACAAGACCTATTGACCAAATATCCATAAATAACATAAAAAACTAACTCAAGACACAATGAAGCACTGAATAGATCAAACATTAACATGTGAATCACATGGGTATATTCCATGAACATCCAACAACACTTCCAAAAAGTTCTTTCATATTGTCATGCCACTAACAGCCATTGCAGACCAAACAAGAACAAAATACTTCATCCCAAAAGCATAGACAATTCACTCAAGATATAACATTAAAAAATCAACTTGTGGACCACTTCAACACATGAAATTGGAACTAAGACATTGCATAGACACATGGATCATATTCACCAAGCCACAAGAGTAGAGACAAGATAACCAACAGTACTACCAACCATCTATAATTTACAAAAACCTCGTCAACAACATAGGTGACCTGAAAAAGATAGGAGTGTAACATCCATAGAGCACAAAAATTAAATCCAAAACCACAATACCATAACTTCAACAAAAAAGGAATTTAGAGAAATCTCCAATCGGTCCTCAAAGCAACTTCCTGAACTAGAAACACTTAACAAACTTGTAGAGGCTAGAACTTTCTCTGAGCAACACATGTTTCATTAAGAATAATAGGAGAGAGAATAAGACATACTGTAGACCATAAGAAACATCTCTCCAATGTCAACAACACTTCTAATCCTCATATGAATATATCATTATAAAACCAACTCTACTAACAACAACAATACTTAATACTTATTTGATTAAAATTAGATAAGGCATGACATCCATCCATTAAATTTAGTAACACCACCATACATCAATGTTAGCCCAAATTGAATGTTATCAACAATGAAAACCAATGCCAAGCAACAATCACTACAAAAATCTTACCAAGTATTGATATTAGAGACATCAAATGCCAACATTCTCCCTTACTTCTCAAGTGCTAGCAACAATGACAACCACAAACAATTCACCAAGTGTTTTCATCAACCACTGCCAAAAATCTCATAAATATGTAACAATTTCACCAAGTGTTGACATCAATGAAAACCAAAAATCAGTGTTGACATCAATGACAACCAAAAATTAGTGTTGACATCAATGATAACCACTACCAACAATCTCCCCCTTTGGCATTGATGGAAACACACACCTGCTCACTATCCCCTTTGACATCAAGGATAAAGGGAAACACATACCTGCATATAGAAGGTAACAACATATTCTCTAACTTCAAGACAAATGGCCAAAGATCTTCAATTGAAATAGTAGCACATACTCCCCCTTTGACCAACAACAGTTCTTATCAATACTTGCACAACTGCATCAAACCCACCTTACTACCAACTCACCCTGAGGAGTAGCATACATCAATCTAGGAGAAATGATATGACATGAATTTCTCCCCTAGAAAGATGCACAATATATACATCTATTTAGAACAAGGAGGGGCAATAACCCCTAACTTATACTAGAGATACTCAAAAGTATCCTTTGAAAGTTCCTTAGTGAAAATATCTATAATTTGATCCTTGGTAGGCACATACTCCATTCTGACTTCATGCTCAACCTTATCTATCTGAAAGTGATACTAGATAAAGATGTGTTTATTTCTTAAATGCATTACTAGATCCTTGGAAATATTAATTGCATGGTTATTATCACACAATATTGTAATAGGTTCATCATATACCACCTTTACATCCTTTAAAGTTTGCTTCATCTAGAGAACTTGGGTTCAACAAGATGCTGCAACAATATATTCAACCTCTGCCATGGATAAGGATATTGAATCCTACTTTTTATTGAACCAAGAGACAAATTTATCTCCCATAAATAATGCACTTCTACTTTTACTTCTTTTGTCATCCACACATCTTGCCTAATCAACATCAATATAGGCACTCAAAGAGTAGATATTATCCATTTTATACCACATACCATAGTCCAAAGTTCCCTTCAAATATTTGAATAACCTTGAAACATATTGAGACATGGAGAATATCCACATAAACTTTTTGATTTGTACATAAACCAATTAGCATAAGTACCCAAACATATGTTTTATACAATAGGAGGCATCTGGAATAATTTGTAACACACTGATGTTTCAAAAAATATATCTGGAATAATTTGTAACACACTGATGTTTAAAAAAATATATTTGCAGACCTCCAAATTACCTAATATAGCAAAGTAACATGCATTGAACATCCCTAAAAATTTCCACAAGAATGTATGGATAAACTATCCCTTCTTGAGGAATGTGGAGCATTCCAACAAGCCTTCATCATCACTTTACTCTGCTAAAGCATAGGCAGAAGTTTTGTTAATTTCATCTTTTATTTCAAAAGGTGTAAATACTTGAACTCTTTGATGCAACATCTTCACAACATGACCAAGATATTTTCTTAACCACAAGAATAACTGTTTCTTAAAAGAGGGATGTAGATCCAAAACATCATGACTCCTCCTTAGATAGCTATGCTATAAATGTCTTATTGAGCTATTGAAGCTTATCTTTATATGTGATATACCAACCTAGAGTGATACTAATAAGATCATGTGTACCTACCTACACACATCTTCCACTTGTATGGGAACAACAAGTTTATTCTTACACAACAGATTTGCATATTAATTGATTTGATCCAATTCTTATATCATGCTAAATTATTCAACATGTCCTTTTTAGGGGTCTAAAAATTTCTACAAATGAAATATCTCCCTGAGATAATGGTCTATCTCAGTTTGTCTTAGGATCTTGAACATAATGCACAAGTGTAGAATCATCCTTCTTCTCTTGAACTTGTTCTTCCTTCCAAATATTTTCATTACCTTTAGGGATTTCATCTTTTATCTAAATTGGTGGCTTCACAAAACCACTTTTGCAATAGTTTGCCTTATGTCCCACCTTATTACATTTATAGCACACAATATTATGCTTTGGAACAAGGTTGTTCCTCTTCACCTTAGATTTGAAATCAACATCTTTATGACCAAAGTTGTTGCAAGTATATCAATATCCATGAAATGAAATAGCATTATTTCTTTGAGACAAAAAGACTCTTCTACACATGTTATCATTCCTTCCTTTTCTAGGTCTACAATCAATAGCCTTATGTCCAAATTTATTGCAAGAAAAATAGTATCATTGAAAAGATTGATTGAACTTGGTAGGAGTGTGTTGTCTTGCAGTCAGAGAACTTCTTAATCCTTTTTTTTTCTGAACAGGGATGAATCCACCTTATTTCTTGCTAACTTGATCCATCTTTGCATCTCTAGAGGCATTCTTCTTAGAATCTTCAATGCATACTTTCTCTTCCTTTGTCTCAGACTTTCGATTTGATTTGGAGCTATCAGGACCAAAATTTTCTCCTTAATTAATTTATTCTTTTTCTCTTTCTAATTCATTTCTCAGAGTGACAACATCCTTCTCAACTTTTAAGCATTCAAAAAAATTTCTATTAGACTTATCTTGCAAATCATAGATCACACCTTATGCCATTTTTAGTTTTTCACACTCTTTACCTCCTAATTTGGATTTCAATTTGTCAGTTTCTTCCTTTGATTTTTCAAGAAAGCCCTCATATTTCCGATTTAGTGCCTTTGTTTCATTCAAATATTCTAAAGTAGACCAAATTTTTTCTTTCAAATCCTATTTTCCAATCATTTGAATTGAAGTCCCAACCTTCAGGTTGCATAGAATCTAGATCTAGTTCAGAGGAAAACATATCTTCATCACTCAAGGAGTCAGACTCAAAATTTTCAACATTACACTTTTTGTCATTAGCATTAAAGGCCATAAAGAGTGTTTTATCATTTGAATAATTCTCCTCATCTTTTGAGGAACCACTGCTTTCCTTGGATTAGAGACCCTTTTAACCTTATCTCTTTTGTTACTATCATTTGATTCTTAATAAGGATATTTAGATGTAAAATGACCAATCCTTCCACAATTGAAACATTTGAAGGTTAACTTACCTTTGTACTTGTTAGTTCCTTTCTTCAATATTCTCAATTTTTTTGCTTCAACCTCATCAAATTCATCATTTTGATCAACAACTTCATCTTCAATATTTTTGTTATCTTTTAATGTAGCTTCTCATTTTGGAACATCTTTATTAAACTCTCATTTCAAAAGTAGTAAGAGCATACAAAATTTCATCAAAAAAATACTAATCCAAATCCTTGGATTCTTTAATGGAAGACACCTTATGACTATAGGATTTAGGGAGAGATGTCAAAACATTTTTCACAATCTCATTTTCTTTTACTTCTTATCATCCTCAATGTATTAAATATCCTCATAAAGATCTACATCTTGGATTTCTTCACTTTAGTATCTCCTTCATAGATGTTGCTAAGTTTTCCCCAGACATGGGTAAAAGCACAAACCTGTGTCACACTTTATAAAGGAATTGACCAACAACAAAAAAAATTCTGAACTTCAACCACATAAAGTGGTCTTTATGTTTTGAATTTCAAAATAGTGTAAACTAATAAAATGTAGAACTTTAGATGAAGTTTATTCCTGTAATTTTTTATTTAAAAATAAAATAAAATCATTATGTTTTTATCAATTTAAGGATAGATTTTGGAATGCTGAAAATTTCAGAAAAGAGAAACTTCACAGGACGCCAAGAAAAAAATTGAAAAAAACTTCATTTATCCCTATTTTTTTCCCCAAATAGGTAACTTCAATATCTTGTGCATGAATTTTTTTTTAAATTTTGATGTATATTTTTCTCGTAATAATTTTTTAAAGTCACGCATGTCAAAATTTGATAGTTTTCATGGGACGTCAACTATTATCAATTTTTTTAATCATTTAAAAAAAAGAAGACTCTCTCCTCTTGTGCCCCATATAATTTTTAATTTTTTTAATATGTTTTACTATTTTTTAAAATTTCTAATCAACCTCTTTTTTAATTTTAACAACCTACTTGCATTATTTTAAAAATAAAATATATTAAAATAATCAAAATATTAAAAAATTTATATATTTGGATTCACCACTCCGAAATTTTTTTTTGCAAAAAATCATTATGACTGGAGAAATACTCTGCCAAAGTTGAATGTTTCAAAAAATTCTGAAAAAAAGGTGAGTTGGCTTCCAAGTAAGATGCCAACTAGACATTTTCGGCCAAGTATGTTTCAGTCAAGCATGTTTCAAACAAAACATACTCAACCAAAAATTGCTTGAAATTTTCAAGCTATAAATACCAAGTACGCTCACTTTTTTCATGTTTTTGGCTGGACCTATTCGGTTGAGTGGCTTTCGGCCGAAACCTCCTCAGTTGAAAAGGTGCCTACCATGTTGGTGCCACATAGTTTCAGTTGAAATCCTCTTGGCTGAATATCTTCCAACTGAAAATAGTTCACTCAAAACTGTTTATTTGTCTGAAAGTGTAACACACTATTGTGCTTTTACCCACATCCTTAGTAGAATTGTAATTCATCACCTTCAAAAGTTATGAATCAACCAACCAACACAAGAGAGCATTCTTATGCTTGGAATTGCACTCATATAACCTAATTTCAACTGGATCTATAGGAGGAGTAGCAGGAGAAACATAACCATCTTTGACCAATTTTTGAACACCAAACCCTAGATAGTGTAGACGACCTTCCACTCTCAGTTTCCAAAAAGCATAATTAGTCCCATAAAACCTAGGACCCTTGTATGAACCATCATGTGCCATTCCAGATCTTTGCCTCAATTTATTAAGCTTCTTTAGAGGAACTAGGATTTGATACCAATTATTGAACACATCATGTACTAATAGGGGTGAATCAATATCTCCCAAAACTTTAGAAATTTCAGTAGTCTTCAGTAAAGAAAGATATAAATTTTTTATCCTTAATCAAATCAACAACAATGAAACATGAAACATGAAACATACATCCACAAGATTCCACCAGATTTACGTAGAAAAACCAATGAGCAAAAAACCACAGTGAGAGTTAAATCACAATGTAAAGGCGCACTCCTCGAAAGGACTTGCAAACTAAGGTGCACTACCTTAGAGAAAGATACAAAGGACTTACAGAACTAAAGCTAACAAAAATTTAAGGGCAAGATACAAGGACCCGATGAGATTCACTATCTTAGAGTAGGATACAAAATGATTTAGAGAAATTTACATTTTTTTTCAACACAACACTTTGCTAATTGAGGCATTTAAGCACATCTTATCTTTCTTTCACATACTTTTGCAATTTCTCTACAAGATATTCAATGTATTCCATATTCACACTTATTCACTCTTACATACTACATGCATCTAAAGTTTTATTTAATTTATATCCATCACAAGACTTCAAAATCTTCATTAGGTCAGCCAGGAAAGTATACAAACAATAAATTCACCAAGTTGGCCATAACAACATATTGTAGTCTTATCTTAAGGATAGAGAGGACCAAAAACAATATTATTACATCTTCCAATGTGATCCAAAACATTTCACATGTTGGTGCACATTAACCTAGGTCAAAAATAGTGAAAAATATAGATAAAATATGAAGAACATAACCAGTCAGCCAAAAAATATACTTCTAAATGAATTAACACAATGTGGTCCATAAAAATATTGGTCAAAACCCAAATCCATCATTACACAACTTCAAATTCTAGCGTAGACCTCCAAGCACACAAAACAAATAAAGGAACAAGCCCTATCAACCACATATCCACAAATATCCCAAAAAACTAGCTCAAGACATAATGTAGCACCAAAGAGATGGAACATTAACATAAAAATAAAATGGGGATGTTCCATGAACATGCGACAACACTTCCAAAAACTTCTTTCATACTATCATGCCAATAACAACCACCATAGACCAAATAGGAACAAAATACTTTATCCCAGAAGTAGAAATAATTCATTCAAGAGATATAACATTAATAGATCAACTTGTGGACCACTTCAACATATGAAATTGGAATTGAGACACTACATAGAAAATGAGAAACTACACAGAAACTAAGAGCACATTCACCAAGCAATAAGATTAGAGACATAAATTTGAAGAGATGTGAAGCATTTCCCAAACTAGTTCAAACAACCAACAATACTACTAACCTTTTATAATTCACAAAAACCTCCTTGACAACATAGGTGACCTAAAAAGATAGGAGTGCAAAATCCATAGAGCATAAACATTAGATTCAAAACCACAAGAACATAACTTCAACAACAAAGGGATACAAAGCAATCTCCCAATCAATCCTCAAAGAAAATTCTTAAACCAAAAACACTTAATAAACTTGTGGATGTCATAACTTTATTTTAGCAACACATGCTTGATCAAGAACAATAGGTGATAGCATAAGACATATTGTAGACCTTTAGCAACACCTCTCCACTATCAACAACACTTCTAATCCACATCTTAATATATCACTATGAAACTAACTCTGCTGAAAACAACAATACTTAATAATTCTTTGATTAACATCAAACAAGGTATGACATCCAACTATGAACTCAAGAAACACCACCATACACCAATGTCAACCCAAACTGAATGTTGTCAACAATGACAACCAATGTAAAAAAAAATCACTGCAACAATCTTACCAAATATTGGCATCAAAGACATCAAATGCCAACAATCTCCCTTACTTCTCAAGTGCTGACAATAATTACACCCACAAAAAATTCACTGTGTTGTCATCAACCACTTCCAAAAATCTCACAAACATATAACAATCTCACCAAGTGTTGAAATCAATGACAACCACTTCTAACAATAATATCTTCTAAAATACATAAAAACCAAAACCTAACCTATACACAAAAAATAAAACACTAAACCCTATACCCTAAATCACAAATCCTAAATCTTAAACCGTAAATCATAAATTGTAAACCCTAAAATCCAAACCCTAAACCCTAAAACTAACTAGATATATACTTATATTGATAATAATTTTTCTATACATTTAATATGTCTTGTTAAATTCTAATATACATATGTATGCTATTGTCTAAAAAATTCAACACAAATCATTCTAAAATTAATGTGCAATCTTCTATGTATGTACATTATCTAGATTATATTTTCTCTAAAGGTTCTCTTAGTTTTCCATGCTTACAATCACCCCTATGTTCACAATAAAAATCTCATACACACTTTAAATTTTTAGATCCTAGGCTACATTCTAGAAACTTTAGATTCATTTATCTTCACTCTTAACACAAATATCGCCATGATGACTCATGGGAAAATAATGTATGTCTAGGTACATATCCTATTTTTATTATTAATTATAGTTATAATTTTCTTTATGTTAGTGTAAATAAAGTCTTGTACCTAGTTAATTCATTACTAAGGGACTTATTTACATGTTAAGTTTACTTAGGTCCTAGGAAAGAATCTTTCTGGAAGGTGTTAGTTGCCATTAGTTGTTATCTTATCTTTTGACTTGTAACACATGTGAACCTAGGTAAGTGTGATAAGTTGTTTCATGTCATATGATTAAGACACTTGTCATAATCCTATGACATCTTGTATCTCACCTTGACTATATCACCAAGGGGTTTCTACTACATTTTTTAGATCAATTGAATCATATTTGCATATGCATATTCTCTCTCTTGTGCTTTCCATTTGGCCTCAAGATCTTGGTAGTCAGCCGATTCTAACATGGTATCAAAGTGGGTTGGGTGCCATTGGATAGTCTTTTTGTGAAGAGAGATGGTAAAACTTGAAAAGTTGAGTATGCTCTTCTCTTACATCATATGATGATCTAGAGAATTAGAAAAACTTTGATAGAATTATCAAATTTGGAGGGGGTTTCTTTTTGTGGCTTTTTATTGTAGGTTCAAATTGGAGCTTGTTGGTGCAAATTTGAGGTCACCATTGCATCCGAAAGGTTTGGGAAAGTTAATTTTTCCTTTTGTTTTGTCCAAATTGAAGATATGCGACCAAATCTATGAGGGTTCAAAGTTGAAGGGTGGTTGCCAGATCTAGAAGGTAGTTGAATTTTTGGAGCATTTTGGGTCAAATCCAACACCACCATTGCGTCCAGAAGGGCCAAAAACCCTAAGATCTTCTATTAATTTGTCCAAATCAAAGCAGTTGTCTGGTGAGGCAAATTTTTTTTCCCAAAGAGCCGTGCAACCCCCCAAATTTCCATCATTATTGATGGTATAATTTTTCAAAAAAAAAATTGTCAAATTTTTTTAGAATTTTTAAAAATCCCATTGATTTTTTTTTTAAAATTCATAGTAAAAAAATAAAAAAGGGGGCAAAAGTGTTTTTTCTATGGATTAAATCCATAGTACCTACATAAGTAGCTACCCGTGGTAACTTAGCTGCCCAGCTGGCGCCACGTGGCCCCTGCCACAATCCCGTGGGCCCCCTTCTACCGGTGGTTCAAAAAAAAAAACCAACGACTGGTAACATTTAAAAAACTGACAATATAAAAGGAATTGAAAGGTGTTATTTAAAAATCTGGTCACATTTAATATTTTGGTGGGAATTTTCGACTAGGTACACCCCCCGTAGACTAGTCAATTCAACCAATCGGTGAAGAAAAAAATCGGCGGCATTTAAAAAAATCTCGATGGCTACATTTAATCGACAACCAATTTTCATAATTGGAAAAATCAAGAATCTGACGGTTAGTCATTGGTGGCATTCATAAAAAATCGGCAACTATTTTTTTAAGACTGGTGACGTAAAATTCAAATCAACCGTGATTAGGGAATATTTTGATTCTCAAGAATATTCTAAGCCAAATATTTCATCGATGTTAACTGGAGAATATTCTGGCAAAGGGCTAACCGATGTGGTGACGACCATTTGGATGTCAAAATTAAGCTTGTGTAGATGTGTGACAATCATATGATTGCCAATTTTAAGCTCGTGAAGGGTGATGTTATAATTTATGAAATTTTTTTTGCCCCCCTCACCAATGGAGTTTTCAGTTTTGCAGTCCAAATTTAGAGGCTCATAACTCAGTCATTTTGACTCCTTTGTTCAAGAATTTTTTTTTATTTGGGCTAATTTTTTGTGCTCTTTATAGTGGTACAATTTTATTTTGGTTTTGGTGTTTGATTTTTCTAGAAATTGATTATTCTCATAGGTGTTGTTGCTTTGTCCTCATTTTGGGAACTTCAGGAGCTCATATCTTGCTCCTATGGTAACATTTTTGTGTGTAGTTTTTTTTTAAAGTGCATAATTTTTCGTGTAATTTTCAGTGGTATGATCAGATTGATCTCATTTTGTACCAAAAATTGTACTTGATTTTGTGGCAAATTTTGGTATTTGCATGTACCAAGATCAAAAACCACTTTGTTGCTTTTGGCAAGTGGAAAATGCAAACACACTAAATATAAAGTGCCACAAATTAGATATTGCTTGGGGGTTTTCATGATTGAGTAATTTGGGGGGGTAATCTTGTGGTTGATTCATTTGTGTTGATCATTTGAGGAGGTATCATGGTTTTTTCTATTCATCCTTTTGTGGTAATGTTGAATAGGGATAATTATGAGTCTTGGAAGAAAGGTATCTTGACACATCTTAGGTGGCTTAATATTTTTCCATACCTTTATGGGCTCATACTTGAACCAAAAAGACCTTGGAAGAAATTGGTTTGGGGTAATAATAATGATCACATTGTAGGATTAATTGATACATATATTGGTGTTGATATTCCTATGGAGATATCAATTATCGAGTGTCCACACACACTTTGGACCAAGATTTGGGAGATTTTTGGAGACCATCTTTTCTCTCCATTCCCAAATGATCTTGCTGCAAATTGTTTACTGCCCCTTGATGATGTTGATAATATACCCTATGATGATTATACATTAGAGGATCTTGAGTATAATAAATGTCTTGATTGTCCAATTGAAAAAGAGACTTCTCATCTTGCTTCTACTCCTCCTCTTGAAATTAAATCTCCATCTACTGTTACAGTTGATGATACTTGTCTTGCTATAGATTTGGCTTCTTCTGATTCAATGCAAGAGGATCCTCATTGTCTTTTAGATTTGGCTATTTGTGATGGCTTCTTAACAGGTATTTCAAACTTGTTTGTGGAGTCTCATATTGCAGATTTGGGGGACATCATTGGTGACATTCACCTTCTCTTTGATGGAGAATATCCTTCTTTAGTTGTTGCAAGGGAACACTCTAACCCTCTTGATCAATCTCTACATGATCATTCCTTGTAGTCTGATGTGATTGTGGATATTTTTGGACAACATTTGGAGGAGGCTTCTTTTTCTTCATAAGGGATATCATTATCTTTGGATCATGTTCTACATTCATCTCTACTATATTTTGGATTGTCCTCTTCCGTAGTGTGGCCTAGAATGCATGTTTGAAGTGTGTCATCTTTCAGCATCGACATGGAGACACTTGAGCATTCTTCAGAGACATTAGACATCCTACATACTTCCATAGTTTTGTTTCTTCCTAAGGGGAGGAACGTTGTTTGACAAGATTGGATCATCTTCAACATTCAATGTCAAGCTTCTACCATCATTGTAGCAGGCTCAACATTAAGGTGGGGCTGCCTTGTATCTCTTATTCTTCTCTCTTATGGGGGGTCTTTTTCCTCACATGGGCTTTTTGCTTTCGCATTCTTCATTGAGAGCATTTATTTTTTGTATTTCATCTCTCTTTTGGGGAGGAGTTTTTTCCCACTGGGTTTTCTCCTTTTCTGCGTTTGTGAGAGATTTCTGCATATGTACATGGGTACCTAACATGGCCTAGTAGCTAGGACCCATCCTTGCATCTTTGTGTCATTTGCATAATAATCTACTACTCCCTAAGTTGCACTTAAGGGGGTGTTGGTGTAAATAAAGTCTTGTGTCTAGTTAATTCATTACTAGGGGAATTATTTACATGTTAAGTTTACTTAGGTCCTAGGAAAGAATCTTTCTAGAAGGTGTTAGTTGTCATTAGCTGTTATCTTTTGACTTGTAACACATGTGAACCTAGGTAAGTGTGATGAGTTGTCTCATGTCATATGATTAAGAAACTTGCCATAATCCTATGACATCTTGTATCTCACCTTGGCTATATAACCAAGGGGTTTCTACTACATTTCTCAAATCAATTGAATCATATTTGCATATGCATATTCTCTCTCTTGTGCTTTCCATTAGGCCTTAAGATCTTGGCAGCTGTATCTAATTCTAACACTTTAGATCTAAATAAATCCACTCAAGTACCCCAATCTGTAAATTTTTCACATGTCTATATAGACCATTAAAATAAGTACTCAATATTTCTCAAGTCAATAATTAATTCTAAATGCTTATATGTAAGAAAAGTAATTGTAATACATAAATTCAATAATTTAAAATTTTAACACCATTCTTATCATGTGTATCAATGTATCATTCATATGAATCACTTCCTCATTATTTATATGAGGATGAAGAATGAACAAGGAAAGCATATTTAAGAACTCATAGAAATAATGAGGAAGTTATTCATATTAATGATACATTGACATGCATGATGAGAAAGGTGTTAAAATTTTAAGTTATTAAATTTGTGTATTGCAATTACTTTTCCTATATATAAGCACTTAGAATTAATCATTGACTTGAGAAATCATGAGTACTTATTTTAATGGGCCTAAATCCTAAACTGTAGGCCCTAAATTATAAGCACTATATGGTAAACTCTAAACACTAGGACATAAACCCTAAAAATAAAACCTTGAAACCTAACATTAATAATTTTTAACACTAAAACCTTAAATATTAGATTTAATCCATAAAACATCAATTTTGAACCCTTCGTCATAAATCCTAAACCCTAAACCCTAAACATTATTTAGTAAACCCTAAAACATAACATTAATAATTTAATACTAAAACCTACAAAAATCTCTAAAAACTCCATCATAAACACTAAACTAAAAATTCTAGGCCCTAAACCCCAAACCAGGAGTAATCTAGAGAGAGGGAGAGAAAGAGAGATAGATAGTCGAGATAGAGAGGAAGAGAGGAGGAGAGTGAGAGAGGGAGAGAGGGAGAGAGGGAGTGATGGAGGGAGGGAGAAGTATGGTTTCAATGTCATTAAGCACAAGTTACTAGGCATTTTTAAAGCTCAACCCAATGCAAAATATCCTAATATGTTTAATCCAACTCTCTCTTCTCTCTTAAAAAGTACTTCCAATATCAATTCAAAAATTTGTAACATGGGCCCCTTATCTTCTATTAGGGTTGCTCCACTTATCAATCCAATAGCAGTCTTTGGGGCTCCTCTCGAATAATATATGATCAGGCCCTATGTTTAAAAGAGATACATAACTATATAAGTCTAGTTCATCCTAATTAAAATGAGATATATGGAAATATAGGTGTGGGGTTACATCATCACTATTACCTTAATTCCTTATCTTGCAACCTGTTTATTATTATGAAGTACATCCATTCTAACTTTAAATATATAGACACTTAATCATGAATATGTAGGATGATAGTACTATAATTTGATAGGTGCTAGTCATGCTACTGATCAAGTTCATTTTCAAGAGTCATCCATATCATTTTAGGTCCTTAAATTTAGTAATTTTTTACATTTTTTATGTCTTTTAAATATATATGGTTAATAACATCTTTTGGTAAAAAAAATTAACCTATTGTTTAGCTTATTTGAATATCTAGGAATTAGTAGCTGAGACATTTGGTCCCAAATTGATAATTATACCACTTGTTAAAAAAAGGTGGGAGTATATTCACATGATTAGATGGTAATTTGTGCATAATTTGTTGTTTAGATTTAAAAATTTAATTTCATGGTTTTATCAATTAAGTTAAATTAAATCAAAATTTATTTTTCCTAATTTGATTTCAAGTTTCTTGAACTCTTCTACAACATGATACATGTCCATCTAGTTCACATGGAATGAAGAGGACTCTTGATTTTACTAATGATCCTAACATCTAGGCTAGATTTATTTCATGGACTATATGCACACATGTGTGTATACATAATTTATTTATATGTTCCTCTTGACTATATATGATTATATAAATTTATAATGTTATTTCATGTCCACTTAGGCATATTTTAGAACATTTCATAAGTTCATTGATCATCTATATTTATTTATATGTTGAGTTTTGTTGGAGATTTTCTAGTGTTGTCATTAGTGTTGTCATTGATGTCAACCTCTAGTATGGTTAGGGAAATTGTTGGAGATTGTTGCACTATGTTGTCATTAGTGTTGTGATTTGATGCCAACCTCTCGTGTGGCCATGTTAAGAAGTGTTTATCATATTGAGATGGTGTTGTAGATGTATATATATTGATAGGTGTTTTTGGTGTTGTTGATGTAGCTAGTTCACTTAGTTTCCAAAGTACTTTTGAGAAAATTTGAATAAAAGGGTGTGTAGTGTGATAAAGGTGTGTTTAGTGTTGTGCTCCACATTTATTCCTGGTTGAAGATATGATTGTGCAATTTGGATGTGATGATCAAAGGTGTTAAAAGGTGCTATACCTAGAGTTTCAGGTTTTGGATCATGCGGTAGTGGAAGTTGTGTTTGACAGTGTGTTTCCTGTGAAGAAGGTTGTCTAAGAGAAAAGGAATTGTTAAACATTTCTCCATAGTATGGTTTCTTGTCTTGTGGATTTGAGAATATGCTAATGTTATTTGTACCTATCTTTCCTTATATTTTTGTGTGTTCAAGTGTTCCAAAAGGTTGGCTAGTGAGGTGTATGCCTATGGCAGTGTTTTTGGTTGCATAAGATGTTGAGGGTTCTCAATTTCAGGTGGTTGTGATAGTTGATGAGCCTAGTTTTTGGTCAAATTTTGGGTAGAATCTATAGTCCATTTGTTGGCAGTGTCATGAACTTTAGTAGTTGAATGTTAATATTTACATAATGTTTCCCTCAAACCATTGACATTAGGTTTAACCCTATCTCTGTGAAGTTTTAATGACATTGGCTTATTATGTGGATTATCTATATTGATTTTGTGTATGGTTGATGAATGTTCTTTAAGGTGATTATAGATGTGCAATTATTATGCATACTAACATTGCTATGTAGGAAACAATTTGTGGATGCTAAGTTGAGAAGGAGTCAACTGAAGGATGACGATAGTGGATTCCCCATGATAGTCAATTTTATCTGCCTTGTATTTATGGCATTGAGCAATTGCGAGTGTTATTGCAGCACTGAGTCCACATTTGGGCATGCATGTCTGACTAGATTTCCTATAGATGTAACTGCTCTACCACTCCTCATTTTCCCTAAATGGCGTCCTCTCAATTAGTGGGAGTTGACCGCCCTGTTTATCTAGTAGTACAAATAAGGATTTGAATCTTCTTCTTGGGGGTTCTTAGTTCTTGATTGTTGTTGTTAGATGATATTGATGATGTATTAAGCATTCTCCATTTTTCAATACAACCATGTTGCTAATCTATTTACACATTTTTCAATGAATGAGATGATAGTTTGAGTTTAAGCATTTGAATTTGTATTAGTGTTAGTGGATACTCATCCAAGGGGGCCCACTTGGTGAGTAATATATTCTTCAGAGTGATTAGTTTAGTTATTATTTCCTGTTCTGTACTTAGTTCAAAATCTAGCATTGATTTTTCCTACAACCACTAGAATTCTATTCTGTGAATGTTCCTACAGCCAAAGAAGATAGAGTAGTTTCATGTTTGTTTGCACAAATTTGTATTCTTGTTATGTATTTCAACTTAGCATAGTTGTTAATTGATGTTCAGTCTTGCGTTATTTCTTTCCAAGCAATTTACTTTCCAGTATTGCATTTTTCTTAGTTGTAGTGTAGACATGGCTACTTTGAGTTCCTAGTGCACATATAGTGTTGACCCATTTCAAGTTTACGTCCTTGGATTGACAAGTTAAATGTACCTTCATGATGATTGAGATAGTTATCCATGTTAGATGTCCAATCTTTGAATCATGGATGTAAAGGGCCTAGTTATTGAATCATTGTAGGAGGCCAACATTTTTGGTGCCATTGATGGGGATGGTGTCAAGCTAGGAAGTTCTTTGGAGTCATTAATAGTTTCTCTTCTATAGCACTTTTCTTGAGTTGCTCTTAGAATACCCCTTGCTTAGACAAGTAATGATCTGCTATTCTTTTTCTCATTCTTTGTGTGATTTAGTTGATGTTGATTTGATACTTCATGCATAGAAGAAGAAGAGATGCTTATGGGAGACTTCTTCCTAATGATCCCGATCCATTTCAACTAGTTGAGCTTCCAAATATGCCCAAAAATGAAGAAGAGGAAGAACCATTTCCCTTTGCTGACGCATATCCTGATCCGACTAGTTCTAAAGCCTCCACTAAAGATCAAAACTAGATTGTTAACCCCTTTTCCTTGGGAATCCATCAAGAAGACATGGGTGATACCTTCTTGTTTGAGTTTGGCATACTCTACAAAAGTTATGACTATACCACTGATGTTCATAGGCTTAAGCTATTTTCTACCACTCTAAAAAAAGCTGCACTAAGATGGTTTATGAGTCTAGGAAGAGACACTGTGGAGAATTGGGAGGACATGAAGACAAATTTCCTTGAAAAATACAAGGAATACTGTAGGGGCAGTGATAGGAGAGCAAGTGATATCTTTAGGATGCAACAAAAGGAAGATGAGAGCTTGGAAGATTAAATTTCAAGGGTTTTGTTTTGCTTGCAGAAATCTCCACACCATACACTCAATGATAAATCACAAAAGCTTCTTTTCTTGAGAGGAATAAATGAGAGTTGTACCGATGCTTTGGACCTAATGGTAGGAGGAGATATCACTCAAGTTCCTTGGGAAGATATCAAGAAAATATGTCAGAACTATTTTGGAGCAACTTCAAGGATGAAGATTACTAATTTTTTGGAAAATTTCAAGCAAGATATTATAAAAAATCTAGCTACTCAGCTGGATACACTTTAGGCCAAAAAGAAACATGAGGAGGCAGAGGTAATGTTGATAGAATACTACCTTCATTGTAGACAAAAGAAGAGGGACTGCAGATGCAAGATGATAGCTAACATTGACAACAAGATTCCACCTAAGTTCAAACCAATTCAGATCGAAGAAGATCAAGACTAATTTGTTGCACAAAGGAAGCCATGGGCTCCAAGACAAGGTATGCCACCAGATCCACTATCTTTTTCTGGGCCAAACTAAACAACCAGTTGCATGCAACCATATTCTCAACCCCAAAAACCTGTTATAATGCCTCCACCTATTAATCCAAGATCAAATGCACCTAAACCAACTCAGCTACTAGCTCATCCCACACCCAACCCAAATAAAAAACCACAACAGTAGCCAGTATATTTTTCTGATTCAAATCAATTCCCTGCATATGATGTGAGTGTAAGTGACATCCACTTGCATTCATGAACCACTTTACCAACTCCTTCCAAACCAATCATCACTGAGCTACCTATGGAATATGAACCTCTAAATGATCCTATTTAGTCAACTGTACCTAAAAATACTGAACCAGTTCCAACCAAGAAGACTACACAAGAGCCACCATTTCCTCATAGATTGGAAGTTTCCAAGCATAAGGAAGAAAAGGAGGATACCAATTTTGACATCTTGGAGTAGTTGAAATACATATGTGTCCATATACCACTATTTCAGGCCATAAAAGATTCTCCTATATATGGTAAGGCGATCAAGGAAGCATGCCTCAAGAAGCCAAGTAGAGAGAAGAGAGACCCAACTATAGTCCATGTGATGGGACAACTCACTGACATCATGCTTGGAAAAGTGACTATTCCCAAGTACAATGATCCAGGTAGTCTTGTAGTAGCAGTTGTTATCAACAGGATCCAAGTAAAGAATGCCCTAATTAATTTGGGGGCAACAATTAATGTGATGACTAAGGACATCCTGCAACAACTAAATGTTGCAAGCATGAGATCTACTCCTACTGTCCTACAACTTGCGGATAGTCCTACTGTGAAGCCTAATGGTATAGTAGAAGACCTTGTGGTAATTCTAGACTCTTGGGAGTATCCAACAGACCTCATGATTCTCTCTCCTAAGACCACCCTATGAGGATATCCTATTATTCTTGGAAGGCCATGGTTAGTAGCAACAGATGCTTATATTGGGTTTCAGTCAAGCGACATGACTATTTTTGATGGTAGGAATACTAAAAACTTGTTCTTTATCCTCCTGCTTAGTCGACCCATAATGAAGAGGATTCTATATGGCCACATGTTGGTGAAGAAGCCGAGGAAGTTAACTCAGTGGTGCAGCTCATGATGTTAGGTAGAATTCCTTTCTTGTAGCTTCAAGACAAAGATGAAGTGTTATCTAGTATAATTTAGAACCGTTGTGAAGTTGGAGAAGCATCATCCTCTCACACATCTGGTTTTGCTAATCCCATGAAAACACTTCTGCCTATTCTGCTTGCTCTTCCTATAGCCACTATGTCTACACATAAAATTCCTGCAACAACATGCATGTTCCATACCACACTTCCATATGAACTCAAGGTACTATGTGTTAATGAAGTAGTTATGATAGAATTGACTATTCAAGTACAGGTGTTTGAAGGAAGATATTTGAATATTAACAAAAATTTAAGTGAAGAACATCAATTGCAATTGGAAAACTTATTGAAGTATGCATTTGCATGGGACTATCATGATATGAAGGGTTTGGATCCTAAGCTCTGCACTCATAGGAGCTACATCAGAGATGATTGTCAACCAGTAAAGTAGCCCCAACGAAGAATCAACCTTGCATCGAGAGACATTGTTAAAACAAAACTCCAAAAATTGTTAGATGATGGATTTATTTATCCTATTTTAGACTGCCAATGGGTGTCTCCATTAGTGATAGTGCCAAAGAAGGGAGGAAAATGGTGAGTTTGTGTTGATTACAGTGAACTTAACACTACCACTAAGAAAGACCATTTCCCCTTGCCTTTTGTAGATCAAGTTTTGGACTCACTTGCAAGAAAATGATACTTTTCTTTCCTAGACAGATTTAGTGGCTACAACCAAATTCAAATTGCACCTAAGGACCAAGAGAAGATGACCTTCACCTACCCATGGGGAATGTATGCCTATTCGGTACTTCCTTTTGGCCTATGCGATGCACCTGTAACTTTCCAAAGAGTAGTCATTGGCATATTTTCAGACATCTCCCTTGATTGCATGGAGATCTATATGGATGACTTTACTACCTATGGTGCTAATTTTAATGAAGCATTGGAGAATCTCAGGAAGGTCCAATAGATATGTGAAGACCAAAACCTATCCTTGAATAGTGAAAAGTGCTTCATGATGATGCAGGAAGGTGTAGTTCTTGGCCACTACATTTCGCACAAAGGAATCCAAGTCGACCTTTTAAAAAATAAGGTAATTACTAATCTGCCTACACCTGCAGAACAAAAGGATGTTAGGAATTTCTTAGGACATGCAGGATATTATAGGTGGTTTATCAAAGACTTCAACAAAATGGTAGCACCATTTTACACTCTCCTAACAAAAGATGTTGAATTCCAATGGACATAAGACTGTGACAGAGCATTTTTTGATTTGAAGGCAACCTTGACCCATGCTCCTATTTTGAAAGGACCTAATTGGGAGATCCCTTTTCACATTCATGCAAATGCCTTAGATTATGCCATAGGAGCAGTCTTAGGACAAAAAGAGAGAGTCATGCAGTTAAATGCTTTGGATGAGATGAGAAGAGTAGACTTGCATCACACTGAAGTAGTTCAAAACCAGAGGATGGGATGGCATGATAAATTTATCAACGAGAAGAAATTTCATCCAAGTGACTGGGTATTGTTATATGACTCAAAGTATCAGGACAATGTAAGAAAATTGTAGACAAGGTGGCTAGGACCGTACAAAGTTGCTGAGGTCTTTCCTAATGGAGTTGTTCAGCTCGCCACCATTGAGCCTATCAAATTAAAGTTACTTGTTAATGGTCATCATCTTAGATTATATCATAAGCCAACCTCAAAGGAAGAGTTCCTACAAAAATTCACCCAACGTTCAACACACGAGCTTCCTACAGCTGAAAGTGGTGGACCTAGCATCCCACCTTTCAGCTAAATTAAGGTACGCACTTTTCATAATAAAGATTTCCACTTTAGTGGAAATCCATTTCTTCACCTGTCCGCCCATCCGTCCATCTGTATCACCTTTCTCTCTTTTCCATCATTTCATTCTGCCTCACTTCACTTCGCTTCACTTTCATTAATTTCTTAATTATTTCTAAAAAAGGAAAAACAATAGTTTCTCTCCATGATCTTTGTGATGCATCCTTCACATGCTTAGGTATGTACATGGTAATTTTAATCTCTTAATTACCTTTTAAGTGCATTTATTTAATCATGGAACATTGATATAGGTGATTACATAATATGTCATTACTTCCTATCAATTCACCACTCCCTTCTCACATGTGTGGACACATGACCAAATTTAGGTTGGGAGGGGAATAAAAAAATGCAAATATACTGCTCATGTGTCAAATCATAATTTGGCTATGTCAGAAAATTTAAATAAGCTGATTTGAAAACCTGGCTCGCATGTGTGAGGTGATGTTAACTGAGCTGCCAATTCTTTCCATCATCACTCTCATTTATCACCCCTTTTCTTGCCTTAATTTCCCTTTCGTAGTCTTGAGTTATAAGTAGTAAATGGTGAAAACAGAGACAAAGAAGGAAATTCAGTCAACATTAGCAATGTAAATTTAGCAGAAAGGTGTTGGCTTTTAGACAAGAATTGCAGAGGAAAGAAATTTTGCAAAGTGACAGTGATTTCAGATAATGGGAGGTGGCTTAATTCTAAATGAGACCTCAATTCATGACGTTTTGTTGCAAGATGCACAATGCTAGGAAATTTTTTAATGCTATGGATGGTTTGATTATTTCATGAAGCTGGATGGCTTTGACGAAGGCATTGCACTCGAATTATCTCAAACATTCTCTGAAGGAAAAGCCACAGTAAAAGGGTTAGAAGTTGTGGCAATTGAGGACAGAATTCAAGAAGTTTCAAGGTTACCTGCTGATGGTGAGCATTACCCTGCCTCTAGCAATGCTAGGTCAGCCAGAACATAATTTACAATACATGGTGACCCGCCAATTAACATAGACAAAAAGGGTGCAAAGAGGACATCTTTGCTTGAACCATGGAAGCAGGCATCTATCTACATTATAAGATATATCACCTATGAGGGACATTTGTCAAACCTGCATTCGGTACATTTCAAGCTCTTGAGCCACATGAGGCACGGAAGGAGGATGAACATTCCCAATGTTCTATATAGTCTTCTCTCCATCATGGCAACCAAAACACAAAAAGGTAGGGAAAACTCTGTCTCCCACCATTGTTTGATAAAATTATTGGTTAAGAAATCTTTGCATAGTGTAACTGAGATGTCCTGGGAAGAATTTTTAAATTTTGATCAATTTAGACCTAAGGAATTGCAACCTAGGGTTTTACCCCAACCCTATAGGGTTAGCAAAAGATTAAGCATCGCTGAAGCCACTACTGGTGCTTCAACTTCTAGTGCTAGTTCTAGTATGAATCCTCCTGCAACAACAGAAGAAGCCATAAACATTAGTTCCTTTGAAACAAAGCCTTCAAAAAAAGCAAGCTCTTCATCTGATTCTGATGATGATGTACCCCTACAAACCCTAATAAGAACCAGGGCACAAAGGAAAGAGGTTGAAACAAGAAAAGAAAAAGAAAAATCCCAAACACAGCCTGTAGAGAAAGAGGTGTCGAGTTCTAGGAAGAGAAAGGTTGACCCTATTCATCCTGTAGCCAAAGGAAAATGTAAGAGAACCCCTAGGAAGTCAAAACTAGCTGGGCTGACTTTTTGTATGCCTTCATAGGAAAGCCTTGGGCATGATGAGACATCACATGGGGACATTGAAGCTCCAATGGAACAAGAGCATGTTGAAGACAAAGAAGATATATTTGAGAGAGCAGCAAAAATAACACTGGCAGACCTTGCTAATATCGCATAGGAGTTTGAGGATAAGCAGGGGTTCCTGTAGCAAAACCAAGAACAAGAGTAGGAGTTCCTATAGCCACAACAAGAGCCAGAGAAAAAATAGGAACAAGAACAAGAGGTCCTATAGCAAGAAGGGGGCAAAGAAATAGTACCCCCACAGCCAAAGACAACTAGACAACCCAAGTTCATGCAGATAATATCTTATGGGGAGTAGATATCAACACAAACATTGGTAGGAATTCATAACCTTCTTAATTTTATGGTTCATGCAGCAATTTTGAATTTATGGAAAGAAATAGAAAGGAGGGAGGAAGAATGGAAACAAGAGAGGAAGAGACTAAAAGAGGAAATCCAAAAGAGGGATGAGGTTATTGAGGAGAAAAGTGAGGAGATTACTACTTTGAAGAAAGTAGATAACATTGTGATCTTAGTGCTGCAAATTCTAGAATGTAGATCTCCTCGAAGGGTTTATGCCCTACACTTGAGAGAGAAATATCTCTTTCAAGTTGTCAAAAATTGTTTCAGATTTAAACCCCCCCATTGAAGCCCCTACTAAATTCTTCAATTCCTATAGGATTGCTTCCATTGAGATGAAAAATTTGTTATGTGAATTCTATTTGCACAATTATGTTGTCATGCAGGATCATGATTGGAACCCATTGCTATATGTTGGGGATATTCAACTGAGAGCATTTATTTCTTAGGTATAAAATGAGATTAATTGGGGTGAGTAGAACAATGCTTATAAGAAAATGAAATTTAGCATCCACTTAGCCATTAGGGTTGAGTCAAGCCACCCAAGGGATATTCGTAGAGAATGGCTCAGGATAGTTCTCAGACCAAGCTATGGTGATAGAATCATGCCCTGTATTGAAGCTGTCTACACTTAATATGAGGTCAAAGCAGCAACAAAAGAGGAGTTGGTAAGAGGATACCTGGACCAATGATGGAATAGTTTAACAGATGAGCTAAAACAAGTTGAGCCCCATTCTATTCACAATTATGCTGCAACATTGAAGTGAATTGATAGGTATATCTAGATCAGTAGAAAAAAGGGGAAATTTTGGCTTCCCTTGACTTTCCAGCCACCCATTCTCATGTGGCCAGTACCAAACTACAGATTCTACCAATATGATATTGTTGCAGAAAGGAAAAGATGGAACAAATTTGACAGATTGGGAGGATTTTATTGGGATCTAGACTCACACTCTACTGAGACAGATGTTGGCCAGCTGACAGTTGCAAACTTCAGAGCTTTGACCAAACAAAAGAATAACCCTTCCACTGCTAGAGGACTAGCAAGACGTTAGGTTGGGGGGGAATGATGAGCCTAGTTTTTGGTCAAATTTTGGGTAGAATCTATAGTCCATTTGTTGACAGTGTCATGAACTTTAGTAGTTGAATGTTAATATTTGCATAATGTTTCCCTCAAACCATTGGCATTGGGTTTAACCCTATCTCTATGAAGTTTTAATGACATTGGCATATTATGTGGATTATCTATATTGATTTTGCATATGGTTGATGAATGTTCTTTAAGGTGATTATAGATGTGCAATTATTATGCATACTGACATTGCTATGCATGACACAATTTTTGGATGCTAAGTTGAGAAAGGAAACTGTTAGATGGTCATGCAGGGGAATCATTCAAAGGAGTTAATTGAAGGATGATGGCAACGGATTCCCCAAAATAGTCAATTGTAACCACCTTGTATTTATGGAATTGAGCAACCGTGAGCATTACTGTAGCATTGAATCCACGTTTGGGCATGCATGTCTAACTAGATTCCCTGCAGACGTAACTGCTCTACCACTCTTCTCCTTATTTTCCCTAAATGGCATGCATCTTCTCAATTAGTGGGAGTTGACCGCCCTGTTTAGCTAGTAGTAAAAATAAGGATTTGAATCTTCTTCTTGGGGGTTCTTAGTTATTGATTGTTGTTAGATGATATTGATGATGTATTAAGCATTCTCCATTTTTCAATACAGCCATGCTGCTACTCTATTTACACATTTTTCAATGAATGAGATGATAGTCTGAGTTTAAGCATTTGAGTTTGTATTAGTCTTAGTGGATACTCATCCAAGGGGGCCCACTTGGTGAGTAATCTGTTCTTTAGAGTGCTTAGTTTAGTTATTATTTCCTGTTCTATACTTAGTTCAAAATTTGGCATCGACTATTCCTGTAGCCACTAGAATTCTATTAGGTGACTGTTCCTACAACTAAAACAGACAAAGTAGTTTCCTATTTGTTTACCCAGATCTTTATTCTTGTTATACATTTCAGCTTAGCATAGTTGTTAATTGATGTTCAATCTTTCTTTATTTCTTTCCAAGCAGTTTACTTTCCAGTATTGCATTTTTCTGAGTTTTAGTGTAGAGATGGCTACTTTGAGTTCCTAGTGCACATACAGTGCTGACCCATTTCAAGTTTATGTCCCTAGGTTGACAAGTTAAATGCACCTTCATGATGATTGAGATAGCTATTTAGGTTAGACGTCCAATCTCTGAATCATGGCTGTAAAGGGCCTAGTTATTGAATCATTGTAGGAGGCCAACAACAATGTTGCTAAATATTCAAATGGTGTTAAATATTCCTAGATGTTGTGTAGTGTTGTTGTGTGGTATGCATGGTATTTCTAGACTTGGAAATGCATGTATGTAGTTTCTTGTTAGTGTTAGTGCAATTTTGGCCAACCTGACGTGCAACGCTAATTGCAAAGGTTGTTTGTTATTTGTGGAAGCATGGAGAATTGTGTCGATGTAGATTTTAGTCCTATTCAAACCTTGGTGTGGTACACCTTCACTTATTTCCACCATGAAAGTGTTTGGTGCTGACCTATTTTTTGGTTGCATGTTTATGGTGTATACATTTCATTGTGACCAACATGTAGAAGGTTTTTGAAGTTGTGGAGGATATATAAGCAAGGTTAAGTGTTGGAGATGTGTGTGGAAGATGCTCAAGTATTGGATGATGTGAATATGATCAATTTTGGTGATCTAAGTGTGAGCTTAAACACCTAAGGCTACCAAATGTAGTGAGTAGAAGGTTTCTACATTTTCAATATGTCTGAATTTGCTAGAGGTAGTGAGCCAAAGGTTGTAGTTGGTGCAAAGTTGTAGAGGTGGATTTTTTATGTTGCTTTGAGCTAGTGAACCTCTATGTAACAGTCTTCTAATATTCTCATTTCTTCCAGATAGTGAGTCCTTTGGGTAGTGAGCCTTTGGAAATGAACCATTCTTCTCTTTTGTGCAGTGACCCCTTTTGATAGTGAGCCTAATATATTTAGTGTTTCTACTCATATATATGTGATCTAATGTGGTTTTTTCCTGATTAGGTTTTTCCACATAAATCTATAATTTTCTTATGTATGGTGTTTTTGTGTTGATGTTTCATATGTTTAATTTCTTCTAATGCTTAATAAGGATCTAAAAGTTAATAGGGGTTTAATAATTTATGAGGGTTTGATGATTTTAATGTACAACTGATTCACCCCCTCTTAGTTGTCCTATGTGTCGAACAATTGGTATCAGAGTTGTGGTTCCTTAGAAGAAGCTTAACTACTTGAGGTAGATCTGGATGGTGCATAGGAAGGGTGCCAAAGTTCCTAGTTTGATCAGAAAAAATATTCTTATTGGAAAGCCAAGATGGAATCCTTTCTTGTCTCTCTAGGGTTTGGTGTTTGGAAGTCAGTTGAAACTTGATATGCTATGCCTATTAACAGTCCAAAAAGTGATGATTTGGTCAAAGATTATGAGAATAATGAAAAGAAAGGAATGTTATCCTGAGTGGTCTTTCTGATTTTGAACTTGGGAAAGTGATAAGTCTCAAAAATTCTAAAGAGGTTTGGGTGAAGTTGTAGAGTATTTATGAATGAGATGATAAAGTCAAGAAAGCAAAGATGTAGAATTTCAAAGCCAAATTTGAAAACCTATGGATGTTAGAAGATGAAGACATTACAACTTACAAGCTCATAATGGATGAAGTTGTTAATGCCATCAATGGTCTTGGTGGTAAGCTAGAAGAAAGTGAAGTTGTAAAAAAGGTATTGAGAAATCTACCCAAATCTTATAGTTCTAAAGTTTCTACTATTGAGGAAGCTTAGAATATAGATCAATATTCTAGAGATTAGATGTTTGGTGCTTTAATTTCTTTTGAATTGAGAGAGATTGGTCAAAATTCTACAAAGAAATAAACTTCCTTTAAAGTCAACAAGATAGATAAGGATGATGAATCAAATCCTTATGATCTTGATGAAGTGGAAGCAAATTTTGTAAGGAGATTGAAAAATGACACATACAAATACATAGGTAAGTTACCCTTTAAGTGTTTCAATTGTGGAAAGATAGGTCATTATGCTTCTAAATGTCTAATCAAAGTTGTAAATAACAAAAAAAAGGATCATAAAGGTAAATTTTTCAAGAAGAGTTATTATGTTGAAAAAGAAAAGGGTGTATCTAATGATGAGGAATCAAACTATCTTGATGAGGATAGTCATGAATGCTTGTTCATGGATCTAAATGTGGGAACTAATTATACTAATCCTAAAAGATGTGTGAAGGAAAGTACTCCAAAAATAAGTCACAGTATTGAAGGAACTATGGTGACTACTTTTCATGCAATAGAGGAGAGGAATTACAGGATAATTGATAGTGGATGCTCAAATCATGTGATAGGTGACAAGAGTAAGTTTGTTAAAATTCAAAAGTCTGATGGTGGCCTTGTTAAGTTTGGTGATGATACATCTATTAAGATTTATGGAAAAGGTTCAATTAGTTTTGATGGCAAGCATAAAATAAATGATTTTCTTTATGTCAGGGGTCTCTGACATAATCTTCTCCGTGTAGGACAAATTTGTAGCAAAGGAAATAATTTGGTGTTTCAGGATGATGATTGTGAATCATAAAAGGAAGCTCTATAACTTTGATTGTTGTAGGAACAACGACATAAAGAAATGTTTACCATCTCAAAGGTTGTGGTGTTAAGTTCTTTATGTCACAAATCAATGAAAGTTGGCTATAGAATAGAAGAATGTGTCACATTAACTTTGATAGCCTAGTTTCCTATGTATCTAACAACTTTAATATTTTTTAGGTACATTTATGTACATGTTTTATTCAAAACTAGCTCTAGATATCTAGTATTTCATGTGGATTTCAGTTGATTATGCACTCATATACATTATGTTGATTAAATGCACTCACACACATTTCAGACATTTTCAAGTATGCACTATAAATTCATGTCTAATTAAATTACAATACTTAGATGCCATTATTGAATGAAGTTTTCAATAATTTAATTTAAACTATAATTTCATTTGCCACAATTAAATACATAACTTGGACATATTTAGTAACTCCACTTATGCACCTTATATATCAACATCTTACATCATAGTCAGTCATGTAAGATCCAATTATAGCTATGTGCATTTATTTTCATAATGTATCCTTCATTTTTTTGAAAAAAAAATCTAGTGAATTTATGCACATAATTATATAATTTTTTATAAACTCTTAGAAAATCCTTGCTAAATGCATTAATGGTTTAGATTTATAATGTGTATTATAAATTTTAAGTGACTAGGCTCCAATCACACATCATTTAATATAGAAAAATGATTAACTTTAAAAGTTCAATAAAATCATGGTTAGGTGATTTAACCAATGTTAAACTTTAAAATAGTGGTTAAATGTGACAATTTAATGTTCTGTATACTTTATCCTATTCATAAAAAAATATTTTTTCTCTTAAAATATCTATGGTTGTTTTGTGCTTTTACTCAAGACTTTGACATATAAATATATCTTAAATTTGTTACACAAAAAATTCTTTCTTAACTAATGTATTTGAACATGGAAAAATAAATACAAAGAAAACATCTTAAATTTATTGTGATACATAAGTAATTTTCTATAATAATATATTTAAAATTAAAAAAATCAAGATCTTTAAAAATAAAAGATATTCTTTAACATCATTGTAAAATATCTTTTTGAATTGTAAAATAGAACTAAAATTATGAAAAATAATAATGTTTATGAATTGAACTAATTCTTCAATAACACCCTTGAATGTATTGGAACAATGAACTTGAAGATGAAACATTACTTTTGAATTGAGGTTATCTACGAAGATTCTCACCAATTTATTGTTTGGCATATGACAAGGATATTTTCTTGCAAGGCTTCTCTATCTCTATAAGAATGAAGAAAACAATTCTCCTTCCTTTTGTTTATTTTTGCATAAGTTTATTATGTTTATATTTATTCTTGATGTTGTAGGAGAAGTGTGCAACAAAATTATCAACCAATTATTCCAAGTCTTTATTTTAGGAGGTAAATGAGTGAACCATTCTAGTGCTTGTCCCACAAGACTATGTGGGAAAACACACATCTAAACAAGCTATGTGGAACTCTCTCACATGCTCTATCGGATCTCCTTTCCTCTTGTATTTGTCAATTTTTGGCACGTCAAAGTTTTTGGGGAAGGACGACATGTATATAGTTTTATTAAAAGGATAAGGACATAAGTCCTTGATTGAGTAAGTCTTTTTTGTTACAGTAACCTGCATGTTTGTAATATATTGTTGCAATATTTTTAGTAATATATTTCTTTGCAGTGGTGATGTAGGAGAAATGTTTGTTTGGATTTGTGTAGGGGCTACAAACGGGTTCATGTTTTGATAGCTAGTAGTTGAAGTGAAAGTATGTGTAACGCCCCACCATGCAACCCTAGGGGAAGTTGCAATTAACTACTCAAACGTACTAATTTTTTTTTGCTTAAGAACAATTAACCTGCAAGATCACTACCTATTGCCAACAACCTCTAAGGTTACGAGACTGAGATTATTTTAAAACCCAAACAAGAAACATGAATTGAAACCATAACAATAAATTACTTAATGAATTAAGAAAACATACATTCCATACATGATAAATTACATCAAAGAATAAGAGATACCACATGATTTCAAATAACAATCATTTAACAATAATATTACAACTCTCATTCCCTGAGTGAGGTAACTCCAAAAAGCATGATTACATAATACATCTTCCACCTTGATAAAAAATGAGGGGTAATAAATTACAAGAACAACTGAAATGAAAAAAACATGAAAAGAAATTGGATCCCATGAGCTCTCCAACTGGAAATCTCATCCACATGAACAAGAACCAAAACCCAAAGGAGTAAGGTGCACGTTCCACCCAACCAAGTGAAACCTAAAGGCTCACCCCCCGTGCTAGGAGATAGTAACAAGGAATCCTATACAATACCATCAACCTATTGACACAGGCTAACTCACACTGACACAACCAATCACATGAACCACACAACCATACGAATAACACAAGTACAACTCTAACATCACTGACATAAGTCACATTGCTTCCAGAAATAAAATAGATCGAGTATGTTAAGAAGACCATACACATAAAAATACATACCAACTATTGTCGTAGAAAGAGTGTCATCACACAACTCGACATGGGATATCCTCTGGGAATCTTCATAGGCTCCGACCCCCACTATGAGTTGTCCTGGTGGACTCTACCGAATCTCAACCCCCATACTCACTCATGCGGAATCAAATACCTCTCGTAAAGACAAGATAGATGACCTTTCCATTCCAATCCTTCCCACTCATCCCAAGCCTATACGAGCACTTGCGTCTATGAGTGAGGCTCAATTATCTTAATTAATGTGAAATACTATCCAAACTTCTAAGTATATTGTTTTAGTTATCACTTGATTAAACCACCTATGAAGGTTACCCAATTTACCTCTTTGAGCTCTAGTGCCTAACATAAGCCACTCTTCTACTTGACAACATACCAAGCAAAACCAATCACCAAGGGAATCCCAAGTGGATACCAACAAGATAAAACCACTCCAACTCTAGGAGGAACATAAAATGAAAACCCACTCCAAACACAGGAGGCAACAAAAGTCAAAACCCTCTCCAAACATTGGAGGCAACAAAACACATAATCCACTCCTTCCAAAGAAGGCACGAAATACATAACCCACTCCTAATCCAAGGAGGCAGAAATCATTCTCATTCGTGAAAATCGGATAAAACAACAAGATACAACTATACGCACTACCCAAAGCAAAACAAAGGTTGACTAACATATTACGACAACCCACACAATTAAATAGAAACCCCATCTGGAAGACTTACATAAATAATTCACTCCATTTTCCCAACAACGACAATGAGAGAAAACACATAACAAAAAGACACTTTTGGAAATTAAATAACCTACTTTAGGATTTCTTAAATCCAAGCAACGCAATAACAAATTACATGTAATCAATTAAAATAGGATATACTAAATCCAAGCAACGCAATAATACATCGTTTGCAAACATCCAAGGTAAGTAAAATTACATTTGTAACATTAAGTAATTAAAAACCCTAATTGTTTAATTTCATCATAATTTAAATAAGGGCTAATCGAATCACTTTACTTCAAATTTTCTCAATTACAATTAATAATAAGAATCAATTTTCTTTAAAATAAGTCATTTTTCTTAAAGAATTACCCTTTGCATCTTTTCCAATAAAAAAATACTCTAAAAAATAATTATATTTAATTACCTCCATTAACATAACTTGCGAATACTCAAAAGTAAATACAATTACATTTGCAACCTTGAGGAATTTAAAACTAATAATTTAATTCCGTTTTCTCCAATTACACATAATAATAAAAATCAAATTTTAAATAAAATCATTTTATTATAAAGTTAATTTTTTTCTTCTATTATAATAAAATAACCATTTTAAGATTAATATATTTAAATATAAATATATGTTAAACATACATATATAATTGTATACTCAATGTATATATATATAATATATTATATATATTATAATAATATATATATATATATATATATATATATAATATGTATTATATATAATATATAATAAATATATAAAATTTATAATAAAAAAAATGAACTTTATTAAAAAGAACCCCTGTAGCTTTTCCAAAGCAGGGGACGCAACCCCTATTGTGGAGAAGGCTACTACGCAACCTTCCATAGGGGGGGGCATTGGGAAGGCAGTGTTGCTGCCTATGAAGGCAGCGACACTACCTTCACAGTCGCCTCCTTGTGGGTGGTTGTGGGGCAAGCTCCTCCTCCATATTTAATAATTTTTTTTTCAATATATATATATTTTTTAAATTTCCTTTGTTCTTAATCTCTAGAACAAAATTTTTAACAGGAATCTTTTTTTTTTTAAGAAACATTTCCATAGAATTTTCTTTATTTATTTTTTTAGACTGCAGGAATCGGGTAGCACGACCAAAATTTTCTCTATTAGATTCTATAATAAATAAATAAATAAATGTGTATCTATATATATATATATACACATACACAAAATTTCCATTTAACAGATGAATTGAACAAATTATCCTAACAGAGAACACTACAGCAAACCATTTTCAAGGGAAAACAAACTTTATTGATTTTAAATTCTGGAAATTTCAAATCTAAACAAAGGGGTTTTCCAAATGTCTTTTTTTTGTTCCTATTTCCATTCTCTATTGTTGAACTCTCATTTGCCAAAATTTTTGTCCCAAGAGTTTGTATTTTCCACAAGAATCTAAATTTTTTTTCATGTGTTCCACAGAGTTTTCAAATTGTTTCCAAGCAAATTTTCAAAACAATAAACAAGGAAGAACCTGTGATCTGAAGCTTGAAGAAGAAAGGTTGAGCTTCCCTGCAAGATAATTTTTCCAAAGCTCTTCCAAAGTCTTCACCCAAATCCAATAAAGCATCCCAAAACCAAAACCAAAAAACCTCCATTCGTTTTGCAGCCATATCTTCTTTTCAAAAATGAAAAATCTTCCCCAAATTTAGTGAATGCCCTCTAAAATATCTCAGATATTTTCTTTTTCCAAAATAAAATAATATCTTCATTCCTATTCTCCACACTTAGTCAACATTTTACAAATATCTTCTTTTTCTCCACCATAGATATTTCTTTTATGCATTCACAAGATATTTACTTTTAAATCATTTAAAGCAAAATTTAATTTCAAATAACTTGAAATCTTTTAATTTATGCATTTACAAGATGTTTGCATTTTAACACTTTCAAACAAAATTTAAATTTCAAAATAGATTTAAATCATTCACTTTATGCATTTTCAAAACAACTTTAACTATTTAATTTATTTAAATAATAACTATAATTTAAAACACCATTTAATTTCCAAAATAGATTTAAATCTTTTACTTTATGCACTTTTAAAATACAACATGAACCAATTAATTTATTCACCCCACAAATAAGTTTAATTAATCATTTCAACACAATTAATTTAATTAATCAATAAAATAAATCTAATCCAAGATTAGATTATTTTATTAATTAAATTAAATTAATTAATAAATTAAATAACATTTCTAATATTATAACTAGATTTATTTAATAAATAACTTAAATACACAAAGCCATTTATTTACCTTTTCCAACTCGCAATAAAATAAAATCAAGGAGAGATGAACAACAAAGAAGCAACTTAACCCGACTAAACCCGACGACACACTATGACTAGGGTGATGACTTGGCACAGAAAACCTAGCTACTATCTCCCAATTGAATACCATTGGCCAATGGACACGCTCAAACCTATGAAACCAGGTGGATTTGATGTCTCGTACCTGTCAACCTGCGAACATAGAGTATATCGAATGTGCATATACATAACATAATAAAACACACCATGAAGAGGAAATCTCAAAATCTTAGGGCACTTGCAAGTGAGTGATACGATCTCATCCCCTTCACCAATACACTCATCACAAACTGATAGTTCCATCACAAACAAATGTCTCATGCAATAACATGTTACAATAACTAATCATCATTTCACCAATTGAAACATGTCAAATAAAGCATCAGATAAGATACATCACATCACACAAATAGACTATCGCTCTATAAATAGTGATCAAATAACACACACATGATAAAGTATCTCAATAACCAAAAAGCACATCAAAGCAAACATGGACACACTGTCTAGCCAGAAAGAAAAATAGAGGGGTATTACAGTATGAATGTTTTGGTTAAGCATGTTGAAATGACGTGTTATAGGTTGGGTAGTTAGGTGAAAATGGGATGTGAATGTCAGATTTGGATTAGGTTACTTCTATGGTGGAGGTCAGTTCAAGTTTTGGTTTAATTCGATGAATGTTCAAGTCTAGTTTGTGGGTATGTGTTTTGTGAAGTATGGGTAGTGTTTACCTGTGACATTGGAAACAAAGGGTTTTTGTTTTGAGTTTTGTTGGGTGGATATTAATTTATGATGTTGTGAGTCAGGTATTTTATTAATTTTTTGTGTTGTTTCTTGAGATTTTGATGACATGTGGTAGAGTGGATTCGTGAATTGTGTGCCAAATGTTGGGGTGAAAGGTATGCTTATAGTTGTTGTGTTATGTGAGGTCCTTCAAAGTGGCATACTTGTATTCAATTTTTATGAGGTGAGGTTGTGTGATGGAGGTTTCGTGTTAATGGCACCTTGTTCTTGAAATACCAAATTTGATAGTTGTTCCATTATGGTGGAAATGTCAAAATTTGTAGGAAGTTAGCTCCATTTTGTGCAAGTGACAAAAAAGTATCTATTGGGATCAATGGATATGAGTTCATCCATTACTCACAATATTTGGGAATCTTGCAAAGCGTCGTCAATTTTCTCTTGGGTTAGGTTCTATTCCACATTATGCAAGGTAAACACATCATCAAAAGATGGAGTAGTTTTAGGTTGTACCTTTGGTTGTTCACAAGAGGATGACCCAAAGTGCATCACACTAGTGGGATTGAAAGTAGGGTCACTTGTGGGATCCATTTGTTTAATTTTTCTTTGCAACCTTGTTTTTACCATGGGTGATCCCACAATAGTGGTTTACAATTTTTGGCCAAACTGGACACTGAAATTATTATTTTTAACTAAATCTTCACATTCAGGCACCTATAGCGGCTAAACTGTGAGGAATTTGAAGATGATGCAAACTAGAGTCTCATCACATTTTGTCTATAGATTATAAAAATATTTTTTTCAAAATTTTTGGAATTAGATTGTACTTCTTTTTCCATCTCCCTTGAAAACTGGTTTTTTTCAAAAAACAACATTTTTAAAAAGTGACGCACATCTTATAACACATAATTTTTTTTCCATGAAGGATAAAATTCTAATTCTTTCAAATTTAGATTTTCAACTCCGATATCTAGTGCTTCCACTTGGTTAGATAGTTTTTTATTGAATATTTTTTCTTTAATCAAGTTTTGAAGTCAAACCAATTACAATTCAGATATAGTGCGACTATATAATGCGTAACTTTTTTTGTATTTATCAAAATTCAATTTTATTTTTTTTGTTGGATCAAGGACTTCAATATCTGGTGCACTCATATTTTTCAATTTTTTGATAATATACTATTTTTCCACATGTGCAAGACCTTCATTTTTGGTGAAGAACCTATGTTTAATAAAACTAAAAAACAAATACATAATAAAATCAAAACATATTAAAATTATATTTGTTGGATAGCTCATTCTAAGGACTATATGATTCTAGAAGGGTTTCTGAAGACTTCTCCATTTTCATCCTCAACCCGAGCTTCGAAGCATAAAAAAATAGACTTTTTTTTATCTCAGGAGGGGGATTAGGGGCAAGGGGGGTTCGAATGAACCCCAAGGGGTTCAAGTGAACCCCTAGAGGTTCGTTCGAACTAGGGTTCCATCGAACACTAGTTCGAGTGAACATCTTCAAGGGGGTTCGCTCAAACCCCCTTTGCCATGCATTTATTTTGTTTTTTTGGAGGCCAAAATTTAAAGTGGTTCACTCAAACACTGGTTTGAGCGAACCCCTAATGGGTTCAGTCGAACTAGTAGGTTCGTACGAACCCCCAAAATCACTTTTTTTTGGATTTGGGGTCATTTTTTGTGAGTTTTCCTTCCTCACTTGAATTGTAAACCACTATTGTGGCTTCACCCCCATATAAGACTTTTTGGGATTTTTGTGTTTTTTAAATTTTGTGATTTTTAAATATTTTTGGATTTATTTGATTTTATTTTGAAGGATGTAAAATGAGTATGAAACTACACTATATTTTTGAGATTCTTGATTTTTAAAGGATGTTAGCAAATGAATTTGATGCTATGTTTTTGATTTTTTTAAAATTTTGAAAGGATATTTGACAAATTATGATAGAACAAGGTGATTAAAGGAAATATCTAGACCTCTAAAGGAAAAAGATAGTGATTATGTTTGATAAAATTCAAACCTAAACTAGACTTATGATATATAGGTCCTATTGTTGATGGGATAATGAGAGACTTTGAGGTCAATCTGTTCTAAGGATAACTATTGTCTAATCAAAATTTGATTAGTTTCCTAATTTGAAAATGCAAAGGTGAATGTCTATGATGTTGGATGGAAAAATTTAGTGTGGAAAAATATTGCAAGTGCAATACTAATCTAACAAGTCTTTGGTCTTTGTGTCAAGTCACTAAGTTAAATAGGCTTGAATTTTGGATCCTAAAAAATAAACCCTAATTAATCTATGTAAATAGATGCATCAAGGAAAGTTGCAGATGCAATACAAAATAAAAAAATGTGTTACACAATAGTAATAGATGCATGATAGAACTAGATAATTGTGTGATAATGATAAATGTGTTACAAATCTAGATAGTTGCATTGATTTGGTTTTTATAGGTTTTTCTTAACACTTGTGTTATAGAAAGTTACAGATGCTATGCAAAACACAAATACAGTACAAAAAATAGATGTAGTGCAGGAGTTAATAGATGTGTGATTTTGGTTTTGCAGATGCATTACAAAACATAGATGTGGTGTAGGAGTTAACAAATGTGTGACTCTGGTTTTCTTTTTTGAACAATTGTGTTACAAAAAGGCTCAAATGCATGACTCTAGCTTTTTTTCTAAAATTAGGTGTTCTAAGTGATTTTTTCATGTTGGATTATTTCAATTTTGGAAAAAAATACACTCATTAAACACTCAAAAGAGGGTAAAAGCAAGAAGTTGGGTCCACAAAGAGGGGGATTCTCAACCAAAAAAAAGTTGAAAGAAACATGTACCTATTTTGAAAAAAGTGGGTACTCATTTAGGAATAGTAAGTTGAGCCTAATAAAACAAATACATGTTCTAAAGACAGAATGAGCACCTATTTTAAAATGGGTACCATTCCAAAAATGGAAACTTTTTAAAACCGGTACCTATTTTAAAATTTTCCAAAAATAGATTTTCTTAAAACGGGTACTTGTTTTAAAAAAAATCTATTTTTGGACAGGTACCCCTTTTACAATGGGTATACATTTTTTTAGTTTGAATCAACAAACCACTTTTTGCTTGGGTTTTAGGCTCGGGAAAGGTTTGGCAGCCTGACCCTTAGCCTTTGACCTGCAACTAAAAAGTTAAGGCAAATTGAATAGAAATGTCCAACTTTGGCAATGTAGCTGATGGACTTTTTTCAGAATTAATCTATGAAATTAAAACCCATTATAGGTCATGATGTCTAGTTTCCAAATATATAATTTTTGTTAAGAATGGATTATATTTTCTATTTTTTAATTAATTTCTAAGCAAACTAGTCCATAAGCTTGAAATATTAGGCTTTTTTATTTTTTACTTTTTATGTTATTCTTTTTGCAAAAAAAAAAAAAATGACATCAATCTTTAGAAAATTCTCTACACAATGAAAAAAAAATCAACTTTTTTTTAGTTTAGATCCAATTATGTTGTCCATACACATTGATTTTAAAAAAGAAATTAGGGCCAATAAAAATTCAAACAAAAAAAAATTAGAAAAAAATTACAAAAAAATATCCTTATCAATATTTAGGTTGTTACATATCTTTCCACAAAAGGAATTAGAAAAATACTTTTATTTAGGTCAAAATGTTGTGTCTGTACACATGCATGGTATAGTAAAATAAAGTGGCTTTTAAAAAGTGGTCTTTATACATGCCTATTAAAATTTAATTTGTATCATCTGGGTATTAGAATAAATTACATATTTGGAAACTAGATTCAAAAGACTAAATTTCATATTACTGACTTTTTTTAAAGAGTCATTATGTAAGTGCTTCAATTTTTTAGTCCAAGTGACAAATTTTGAAAAATAACAAAAACACTTCCACTTTTTGAGCTTTTTGTGGACCCAACTTCTTGCATCAGCCCAAGATAGAAATAGTTGTTTGACTCTTGACTCTTGGGTAATAAGGCTTAAGGCTAAAAAGGCCAATGGCATCACTAGTATAGCACAAATTAAAGAAATTTGGAAGATAAGCACACCTTAATCAAAATAAGTTTGAATACTTGATGTAGGCTCACCATGTATAATTAAGTACTAATACTCTATAAGATCGAATAAAAATACCTTTCTTGCAAAAACAAATAGCTAGAAATCTAGTGGCATAGATCCAATATGGCAATTAGGCTCACCTTCCTTCTCTCCCTAAGAGACTAAAAACCAACCCAAAAAAATTTATCTCTACTTAAGGGAGTACATGGTGAGTAGCTTCAAGCATGATACTGTACCCTACACTACATCAAACTATAAGCAATGGATCCTACACTTCAAATCAATGAAGGCTTTTAGTGAGGGTCTACAGTGAACATATAGTTCATCTGAAAGTACTTGAGTCAAGGGGGTTCTCCCTCTTCTCTTCACCTATGCATGTCTCAATGGACCGAGGGTCACGAGGCTTGGCTTGAACAGTGCTAGCTACTCCTTAGGGTACAAATTTCACTCTCCCCCTTTATATATCCCAATGGGAAATGTGATTAATATCAAACCCTAGGGTGATGAGGCCCTCAAGAAGATATCCTACTTGAAATAAATAGTTACATGATGTTGTTTCTAATCCCCAAGATCGTTCTTAAGAGTTGCAAGGGGAGAGAATACCCAAAACAACCACACCTTAGGTGAACCAATAGATTACAAAATAATGATGTTTTTGATCTCCAAGATTGCATGTAGTGTAAGGGAGATCATACATACCACTAGCCTACAAAAAACATAAAATGGATTCCTTTTAATCCCAAATCCAAATGTTATCTATTATAAAAATTTAAGACACACAAGTTTTAGATTTAATTCTTTGGCTAGTGAACCTGCATTAAACTAGTCAATAGTTCAAATTGTTGGAGTGGTGAAAACACTAAGGGGGGGTGGTGAATCAGTGTCTTTAATTAATTTTTTCTTTTAACAATCTTCAAAAAATGTATGCTTTTAATTAATATTTTCAATGATTAAAACATTCATGAACTGAATGCAATCATAAAACTAAAATGAGAAACATTAAAGAAATTAAACACATAATATCATCATGTCAAGACAACAAGATTATAACACTATTTTTGTCTTGAGTGGAAACCCCTCATGGGGTAGAAAAACCATTCAAAAAAATTTCCTCAGTGGCTTATTAAAATTTGAATCTAACTAACTATAGGCCTCATTGGCGAAGGTCATTTTTGTCTCACTGACTTGACCTTATCATTGCATGTTTCAATCATATAAAAAAAAAACAAGTTCAATATAGAGGGTTGCTCTGTTTCACTGCACAACCAACTTTTTTTCAAACAATACATTAATATCTAAAAAACTCATAATGGAGTCTTCAAAAATATTAAATGTATTTTTTACAATTTATCTTGCATTGTGATTCTAGATATGTTCTTAGCAAAAAATGTCTCTCTTTTAAAAAAAAAGACAATAGTTACAATGTCAAATAACACTATATTTATATTGCCTTTCAACCATCATACTTTTCCTTTGAAAAAAGCTTTCAATTACCAACTGCTAATGTACAAAGATAGATAAAAAATTGTTTCTTCAAGATACCCATATACAATGATAGGTAGGCTACACATTACTGCTTTTGAAAGCAAAATAGTTATAAACCACATTGTCTCTTTACCCATTGTCGAAAATAAACCAAAGCCTCAAAAAACCAAACAAGGTTTTTGAAGAAATGGGCATCATTAACCTCTAAAACAACAAAACCAATTCCTTAACAAATGCACATTGAATAAACAAGGATTTCTACATTCTTTTGGAATCATTGTTCATAGAAGATAGTTAATCAATGATACCACAAATCTCAACAAAACTTCCGACATCATTAACATTGAAGGATTTAATCAAACTGATAACTACCTGTCAACAAAAGATAACTAGAATAAATTACCTGAAAATGTAGCTTGAAAGAAACTATCTCTTCTTCAATTAGTGACAGTTCAAGCAATTTCTTGTCCAAGAGATACCGACATCATCACCTGCAAACCCTAGCTCCTCAAGCATTTTCCCCTCATGATAACCAACAATAATATTTTCTTTTCACATGTTAACCCTATTTTGTACCAAGCCCTAACTTGTTTTCCACGTGAAAAAATAAATATGCATCGATACCTTTGACATTTTCTTGCCAATAATATTGCCTCTTTTGAAATATCCTTGTTGCTAATATCAAAACACTATGATTACCATGCAAACCATTATATGCATGTATTAAACCTGTGACCAATAAATGATTCAAGTTTTGTGAAATTCATGGTCTCCAAAATTTTGTGAAATAAAGAACACATGAAGTGCGAAAAATATGAGGTGCTCCCTTTGATAAATATGCATTATAAAGTATTGCTAAGGCTAAAAGCCTAGCATTAAAAAATCAATAGAACACTCCTTTTATTTTTCCATAGAAACCATATTAGTACTAATGTGTTGCCATGAAACCTTGCTCCAAATATTTGACACAATGCCAAATGAAAATGCCATCGGGGTCAAACCAAATGATGTTTTTGTCAATCAAGCTACAATAAATGAGATTAGTAGTTTAAAGCAATTTTTTTTCTAAGGAATTGCCACAAAGTTGAAAATAGGGATCAAAACCAAAAAACACCTAATCTACCTGAAATCAAATTACATGCAAAATAGAAATTGAATCTTTTATTACCTTATTTATTCAATAGACATATGTGTCACTATTTCTAACAAATGTATCACAAAAATAATTGTGGTGTAGAAACCCTTAGATGTGTCACAAGAAATGATTACAGTGTGAAAACCAGACAATTGTGTCACAAGAAATTATTGTAGTGCAAAAACCAAACAAATGCATCATAGGAAACAATTTCTGTGTGGAAATATGATTGTGTTACAAAACCTACAGACATTAGAATCACCAAAAACACATGAAAAGATAACCCAAAAGTGATAAATGCAAGGCTAGGGTTCCACATAATTAGTTGACAGTCCTCTACAATAATAAAAAACAATTGTTAATAAAAATTGAAATATTCTAATCTTGGTCAATCGCATCTCTACTTTCAATAGATGTGTCACAAACATCTACACGTGCATTATAGAAGATAAATGTGTCACGGAATGCCATAGATGTGTTACAACAGACATATGCATTACAAAAATCCATAGATGTGTCACACTGCACTTCAATGAATGTGTTGCAGAACCTGTAACTTAAAAAAAAATCCTATTTTCTCATAAATTTTGTTAGTAGTTCACATCATGTTCACCAATTGTACATGACCAAAAATCAAGAAAATAACAAGAATCATAAATAACAACCATGAAAACCATTAGATTTGATCAAACTAATTCTAATCTATGAATGAAGAACAAATAAAATGTAAGAAACATAAAAGATCAATCAAATGATATACCTTTCTCACATCAAATATCAAATCACCTCCATTGTCCTTCTCAATTTTTCTTTGTAAGCTATTGTTGCTCTCAAATTTTATGTGTACACAATTACAATAATCTCAAATGAATATGATAGAAAAATATTGAAGATCATGGTTAGCCTTCAAATGAAGATGAAGGTTGATTTTATCGAAAATGTCAGGTTTAATAGATGGTCAAGATTTGAGGTGAAACTGAAAAGATCGACGGTGGAGAATTGATGAGAGAAATTGATTGATCTGTTAATTGGTTGTATGATTTAGTTAATAGAATTGATTGAGATTTTAACTCATACTGAGTGATAGAGGACTGAATTGATTGCTTAGAGAACTCAAAGTGAGTGGGAGTGAAGTAAATTGATTACGGAGTGGACTGAAATTGATTGATTAGTGGATTGAGAGTAAGTCTCCCTCAGCAGGTGAGTTAGAAATTAATAATTAAGTAAATTAATTAATTATTAATGGCATGTGCAAATGATTAAATAAATAAAATAAATACTTTTATTTATTTATTGAGAATGGATAATGTTGAAAGATTAATGGATAATTAAATAATTAAAATAATTATTTAATTTAGGAAAGGGATAATAGATATTTAATTTAATAATAATTAATTTAATTAATTTAGTAGATTAAATATAATTAGTGATGTAATTAAATAAATAAAATTTATTTAATTAATCAAGGAAGAATAATAGTAAAGTGAATTAATTATATAATGTGATATTATTTAACTAATAGTAGAATATGAAATTGGTGATAATTAAATAATTGACAATTATTTAATCATATGAATAAGACAAGAATTGGTGTAAAAGTGTCACTTGCAAGGTAAGACAATTTTCAATGTCTACATAAATAAATATAGTTCAAATAATATTATTTTTTGATAATAAATATTATATTATATATTATTGACATTATATTGTTATTATATATTATAAATTATATATAATATATTTAATATTAATAAATTATTAATATATGTAATTAATAATTAATATTATATATTATTAATAATATATAATTAATATTATAGTATGAGAAACAATTAAAAAATTAATATTTTATTATGAATAGTCGATTCATTTGTGGTGTAGGGGCACCCTCATGCATATGAGATCATTTTTTGAGTTTTTGTCTTGTTTAGGTATGATTGATGTAAATAAGGTCATTTGAGACCATTAGATGTCATCTAGGACCATTTTTGGTGTTTTGGTGCAATTTAAGCAAAAGATGTAAACGTTGCTCAAATGTTGCTAATGTTGTCAATGTTATAATGACAACTTTTTTCAAATGTTGTTAACAAGTTAGTTGTGGGCAGTTGACAGTTGGAGGATTCTTGGAATAGCATAAATACACCTTGTAAACATGAATCCCAAGGTTTGGAAGGTTGGAAGGAGGTTGGAATGGATAAATTTCAATTTTGCACTCTAAAAATTGTATTTTTTCTATAATTCTAACAGTTCTTTTCATTTGTACGACCTATATTTTTCATTTAATGGCATGCACTTGATTGGATACGATAGAGGATTGAATCAACTTCCAAATGCAATTGGTATGGTGGATTTTCATCCATGTTTGAATAAGTTACAAGCATTTTTGTAAAAACAAACATGAAACCCTTCCTAGAGTTTGCAGTCACATAGAAAACATCATAACTTTTGTTTTATCCATTAGAAAAGGCTGAAAATGGGTAGGAAATTATGCCTTGGTGCCTTCTACCACCCTACAAAATTTGGGTTCATGATTTTCACGTGGGAAAAATATCTCTTCACCATTTTTTTTTTTTCAGTGAAACAGTCCCAAAAGACCCTAGGTTCATTGTTGTTTTGATTAATCTATACATTGATTGTTAAGGGAAGGTTTAGGAATAATCATTACATACTTTTAGAAGTGTTTACAAGATTTATAATCCACAATACAAGTTGTTTCCTTTGTTTGGTGTCATTCCCTTGCATATACCTAGTGTTAATAAGCCTAATTTAATAGTTTATTGGTGTCAAAAATGTGTTTGGAGATGTGCACGCTTGGAGACCTTCAAAATATGTCAATTATGGTCCAAACAACTCACTTTACCCTCATTCCATGTTGTCTTCAAACATTGAGTGCCTTTCAGTATGTTGCCCCACCTTTTGGGCTTGGGAAATCATTGTCTAGAATGAGCAAAAGCACATGATTGCAACCCTAGTATTGAAGTCCAGTTTGAGAGTGTTAGGGAATATGAGTATGTGTTTACAGGTGTAGAAGATGAAAATAGAGATGGAAAAGAGTATGAAGAAAAAGGATAAGTGCATACAATGTATGAAGATTGTTATACAAATGTAGCACACTACGGTGATGAAGATGTTGCAAAAACAACCGAGGTAATGGTTGTATTTTCTGATTTTATGGATGATGAATGTGCTGAAAAATTGTATTCAAATGATGAATATGAAGACATAGATAGTGGTACAAAGGCACATGAATGAGAACTAGAATTTTGGAACCTAGAAGTTGAGAAGATGCTAAGTAAGAGACTTGATTCAAGAAGAGGAAGAAAGATCTAGGGAAAGTTGCAGAAATGGAGGAAAAGTTGTAGAGAAGTGGAAGACCTAAGTAAAAAATGAGAAATGCATTTGAATGTTTGTAGGAGTCCAAGATGGAGGACATTGAAAAATTTGTAGATCACATCTTAGATGGAATTGAGATTTTTCTTTTCCTTGGGAGTATGGTGCAGGGGCACCCTCATGCATATGAGATCAGTTTTTGAGTTTTTGTCTTGATTTGGTATGATTGATGTAAATAAGGCCATTTTAGAATTATATGTCATCTAGGACCATTTTTGGAGTTTTGGTGCAATTTAAGCAAAATATGTAAAAGTTGCTCAAATGTTGCCAATATTATAATGACAACTTTTTCAAATGTTGTTAACAAGTTAGTTGTGGGTAGTTGGAAGTTGGAGGATGCTTGGAATAGCATAAATAAATCTTGTAAACATGACCCAATGGGTTGGAGAGCAGTTTGGAGGAATACTTGACACCAATTAGACACTTTTTTATGCATTTTTCTGTGTAATCTGACTACAATATTGTTGCTCCATTGCATGGTACAGACTAGTACAAATTGGTACAGTCCTAAGATTGGGTTTTTGATAGAGGGATGAACTAAATTTCATTTTCATTTGGTTTGGTGCCTTTTCATTGAGTATTTTGAAAGTTATTGCAAATTTACTAAAGATCGCTTGAATTTGTACCTAGGGTTATCTATTTTGGAAAAAATGGCATAAATTTTGTTTCCACCGTTAGATATTTATAAGAATTTGAGGAAAATTTTGTAACTATGTTATCTACAATATCACCGGAGAGATTTCCCTCATTATGTTTTTTGTGAAGGTTATGAATGACAATTTGTTGCATTTCACAGTGAAAATTTTGTGTTTTCCCACATTCTACAGATTTCTATCATGTTGTACAGAATTTTGGTGCACTGAACGGATGGAAGGGTGATTTTATCTTGTAGAGGGATGTATTAGCTTTAATTAGGTTTTGGTTTGATCAATATTTGAAGGAGATATTATCATTTTTCTGTAACTTGCTCTAAACCTTACCTAGGGTTCCAAGAAACCATAAAAATGTCATTGCTCACATTCCCTCCATGATAAAAGTGTGAAATATTGTACAAAACTCTGTATTGATGAGTTCTAAGCTTCCTCAAGATTTGAGGCTTGGGCATTCCATGTGGAGAGAGAACTATGTTGATAGTTGTTGCATTATGGTCTAATTTATATTTAAAGGGCAGTGCATTGTGTTGAATATCAAAGTTTTGGCTTTGTAAGGTTGTTTGCTACTTTGTGAAGGTTGATACAAGTCTAACATTGATGCTACACCCTGGAGAAACCATTTGCTTGATACTTTTGTCATGTGTTGCAGGTTATTCCTTGTTTGCATTTGATTGTTCCATAGACTATTCCATTGAAGGTTGTTACTTTTAAGTTTGCCCATGCATTTGGAGATTACAAAAACCCTTGAAAGGTCTATGATGTCATCTATACCATTTTCCCATATTTTCTATGGTGTTACCATGTTGTTCCAAATCCATTGAATGGTAACCATTGTTGTTGTTGAAACTAAGTAAACCCTTCCTTTGCATCAATTTGTAGCTGAAACAATTAATATGTTTATGTTTTAAAGTGTCATGTGTATTTGAGACAATGAAATTGTATCTTAAATCCATATGTGGACTTAAAATTAGAACATGGAATATATATCTTTTGATTAGGTAATGTGTACAATGTGTGTAAATTTAGAATATTAACAGGTGGATTTGTATGTGTCCTATCTCTACCACCTATTTTGAATAAATAATAACTAAATAATAAATAAATAAACTCTAAACATTGATTATATCCTAAGTTATCTTTTTTGGTGCAATAAAGTGTAGGTCTTAGGAATATTTAAATTATTTTATTGATCATATAAGATTCACAATTGGCCCCATCTTGGTCAACTACTATACTGAGTATAATACCCCACCCCAATATCAAGCCCTCTCCCCTATATGATATAAATGTGTTGTAAGATTAAATCTTATAACCATAAGTACTATAACAATAGTTTTTCCCTGCTCAACTATCGACCCCTATCCCTATAATACCAATGTTAGTTGAATAAATTATGTATTCTCCCTATAAGACCAATGTTAATTGAATATATTTAATATTTATTTTACACAAGATGTTTTTCTTTTTTAATTTTTCTTCAATTCAAGTCATATCATAAATAATTGGAAATCACACCTTGGTGTGCAAAGGGCATGCTGAAGAGGTGTGGAAGGTCAATTATGGAAAATTTGATCTATTTTTGCTTACATTTGTGAGGTCATATGGTAGGACATTTATCATTTGATGTTGTTTGTGCAACAAAGGTTGAATGGAGAAGTGATAGCTCAAATCAATTATGAATCCATCTAGAGGGATCCAAACAAGACTAAAATGGAACCTTTGAATTAGTAAAATAATCAAGCTCATGTTATGTTTGCAATAGGGAGAGAGGGGTAAGGTGATAGAGATGGAGATGGAAAAGGAGAGGGATATAGAGAGGAGAGGGAGAGATAAATAGAGAGGAGATAGGGATAGATAGAGATGGAAGAAATAAATATATAAAAAATGAGTGAATGAGAGAGGGAGAGATATAAAGATAAACATAGAGATAGGAAGTAATATATAGGGAGAGAGGGAGAGATATAGAGGTAGATAGAGATGAAAAGATAACAAGGTAGAGATAGAGGGAGAGATAAAATTAAAAATATGGAGAGATAAAGATAGAGAAGCAAAGAGAGAAGAGGGAGAGGGAGAGGGAGAGAGAGGGAGAAATGTCTAGAAATGGAGGGAGAGGGGAAAATAGAGGTAGAGATGAAGATAAAAGAGTGAGGAAGAGGGAGACAAATAGATAGAGAGATAAAGGTATCTAGAGAGATAGCGAGACTGTTGAAAAATGAGGTGTTTTCTTAGCTTAATACTCTATAAAACTTTAATATTGTTGATCTAAGTACACTTTTCCTTTGTTACATATATTCTTTGTGGGTGATTATCTTGATTAATTCATTTTACTGTTGTAGAATGTAGACAAAAGTTGATAGAAGAACTAGACAGGATATTAGAAAGATTAAACAAGATGTACCATGGAGAAATCCTTTCGGGAAAAACTCCACCAAGAATTATTCTATTATTCAATCTCTGAATTACAATAGCTCCAATTATTGCTTGAGAATGCTTCTTCTACCTTTACCAATCTTCTTCACAACCTGCAATAACTCTATTCAACTTGCTTGAGATAAATAGGCTTTTCTCAACTTTGTAAACTCAACATGAGTTACAATTACAATGCATAAGCCCTATCCCTAAAAGGTACGCCTATCTCATGCAAATAGGGTTATCTTGTGAAGAACAATGCTAAAACATGTGTTTCATCCATTTGGGTGTCCCAAATTGAAGCTACAACTCATCCTTCACTTCGGTGATAATTCCAAAGCTCTTCCTCAAAGTTGGCGCCCATAAGTAATCCTACTTAACTGAGCCTTCAAAAATATTTCAACATGCAAAAGAGGTAAATCCAAGAAAGCATCTTGGGTGCCCAAGTTGGCTCCAAGTGATTTCTTGTTAACTGAAACATTTACTCAACACCATTCATGCAAGAATGGTCATCCCCTATTAACTGAAGGTAGTCCTTGTTATCTGTCATACAACTCAAGTTATTAGCTATGCATTCCAAGTTAACTGAAGCTAACTACATGCAACTCAAAATAACCAACATGCATGCAATATGCACTTGCATGCAACTAAAGATAACTGAACCATAACTGAATTGAACTGTACTTAATTGAACTTAACTAAACTGAACTAAACTAAACTGAACTGAACTAAACTGATTCTAAACTAAACCAAACTAAACTCATATGAACTGAACTGAACTGAATTGAACTTCATACATGCAAACATCAAACCCTAACTCCTAGGATCTTTACATGCATTCAGAAGTGTTATCTCTTACTCTGAATAGTTAACTGAACACAAGGTGACTGTCACCTTACCATGTGTGCACCCACATGTTCCTATTATTTAGGAACAACTACAAATTCCAATTTCATGATTTATTTCATGAAAATATTAATCTCATCCTAATCTTAGTGTTGTTGAACACATTCCAAGAACTTAGGAGATACATGAAATAATTAATGTTTAGGATTTGCAATTAAATGGCATCCTATTTCCAATAGAGACAAAGAGGAAGAGATAGAGAGATATAGAGGAAGAGAGATAAGGAGAGGTAGAGAGAGATATAGATGATGGGATAAAGAGATAGAGCTATAAGGAGATGTAGATAGAGGGGGGATAGACATAGAGAGAAATAGAGATAGACAAACAAAGATGAAGAGAGAGATAGAAATAAGGGGAGATAGAAATAAGGAGAAATAAATATACATGGAAAGAGAAATATATATGTGTGTGTGTGAAGAGAAATGGAGAGAGGTAAAGATAAAGAGGTAGATATGGGGATAGGAAATGAGCGAAGGAGGGAGAGATGTGGAGAGAAAGAGAGAGGGAGGGAAGTTCTAATTAAAAAATAAAGAAAAAATTAACGGTTCAGATATATGCAATTGTCCATTGTCATCAGATAATATCAACCATAGATTGCACAAAAATCAACTGATTGAATTCATACCAAAAAAAGACCTTCAAAGTGATTAAATTTTGACCGGTCCCTCCACCCTAATACTTTTTCTAGTAAATTTCCTTAACACCGCTGTAATTTTGTATGCCTTTGCCAAGGCACGTTCTCAATTGTGAGATTAGCGAAAAAATTTGAAATGTCTTAAGTAAAAATTATTAACAAAAATTCTTTACTAAAGTTTTTTTTTATTGGATTAAATTCAAAGAAAAATCTCAATAAATGCAGTAGCAAATGAAATGAACAATGCAACAACAATAAATGCAAGGGTATTTACTTCCATGATTGATTTTCCCTTCCTTTAACAATAAGTCAAGATTTGATCTCATAGAATATCTCATTTTTTTAACAAAAAAATAAAATAGAAATGAATCCATAGAATAATTCCATCAATAGGATCAATCTGATTAACAAAATTTAGCAGAATTGATGAATTCTTTAATAGAAATTAATTAACTTATAACATACTATTATCTCTTGTTCATATCAGATTTAGAAATTTGATCCCTAATGGATCAATCCCTTCCTCTTATTAGTATAGTTCCAGGGTTTGACTCAATTCAATTTTATCACTACTAAAAAGAACATTAGACATGTAAATTCAATTTGATTAATGAATCAAGTCTTTTTCTCAATCAAATATTTACATGTTAATGCCGATCTGAGTTTCCTTTGCCTACTCGAGGAGATGAAAAGTACCATAAAGATTGCTCTGATGGATTATACTGATTGATTTCTTATTTAAATAAGACTAACTAATAGTTAAAAACCTTCCTTTATTAGAATAGATAAAACGAAAAAAAGAATGATAAATAAGACTAACTAATAGTTAAAAACCTTCCTTTATTAGAATAGATAAAACGAAAAAAAGAATGAATTCTCTTGTTTGGTTGAGAATGGTGTTGAAGCTTTTACCTAGTTTTACATAATAAATCATTGAGGGTAATTGGAGCTAAAAGGGAGGGGGGGGGGGAAGGGGGGCGGTGAAAAAGTCCCAGTGATGTTGATGTGAATCATCTGAGTGATTCACTCAATATATATATATATATATTTATGTTTTGAAGATTTCTTTTCAATACTTTTCAAATATTGACCATAATATGGTTCCTTCCTTTTTAATTAGAAGACATCCCAACATATGTCTATATTTTAGAATAGCATATATATATATTCAAATTTCATAATATAAAATTTCATACAAAAAACTTTTGCTTGCTAATTTTGGAAGACATATATTTATATGTAATTCATTTTGATTTCTAAAATTGAAAGGAACTTTTTTCTTATTCATAAGTTCGATGAATCTAAGTGGATGGACCTGAAAAGGATAATTGAAATTTCTTAAATTGCTTTGTTTTACAAAAAAATAGGCAAATATGAAGGTAGGTAAATTGCCCAGGACCATAGAAAAGCACAAAATTATGTTTTCAAGAGACTGCACAATATAAAAGAAATCACTAACAAACCAATACTTTTTCATTACTTAGTTACGTTGTCGGTTTAATCACAACATTGTCCTTTTCTGTATGATAAGTAGCAACTATTTTATTTTATTTTGTGTGTTCCAAATAGGGGCGAGGGGCCCATAGTGGAGTGGGGTCCAATAGTGGGGATAGAAGAAGTCCTTAGTGGGCCCTAAATGGAGCACCTTAATATCCAATTGCAAAATAGTTTTTATCTATAAAGTACATAAACTGACAAATCATGTGATGCCACATCAGCGCACCAATAAAACATGACTTAGTGCACCACTATCAGTCTTACTGTTTTTTTGGGCCTTTCTGGATACCTCAACAAAAAGCATGTTGATGTGGCATCATATTTGATGATGTGGCCCTAAAACAAAATATAGAAGCATGTGAATTGCCAAATAAACTATTTGAACAAAATTGAGAGTGATTTGAAATTTCCACATAAGATTTTGAGAATGTGAAACTAGGGTTGCCTTCTCCCCTATCTATTCACATATATTGTTATTTGTCGTTTTGTTTTGTTCAGAGTAGGTGAGGGTCCGAATAGTTTGTACATATTAGTTATATTTATCACCAACAGAAACTTAAAGGGCCCACATGAAACAGACGCCTAATAGAAAATATCAATGCTTAGTAACCGGCAAGACTAGACTGTGCACAATTTTCTACCTGGAGGCTGCATGTCACATTTAATCACGTCACATTCGGTCACGTTTAGGCACATTTGTTGTCTTACTGAAATATTAAATAATTTCTTGTACTTTTAACAAGATATTGCTGTGAGCAGAGAATGGCGAATTCAATGCAATCACTGGAAGATGTATACATTTCCATTAAAATCTCCACACCTGTTCAAACATGATTGCAGGGGCCAGTGGACGGGAATCTAATGCACTGATTCCAATGTTGGCGCGATTGTATGGAGGATGTTTAGTACATTACATTACTTTCATAAGCTTGAACACAGTCGTTTTCCTGTTGTAGACATCAACGCCATTGGGATAGTCAGCATGCCTGACAAGGAAAGCGCGTGTGCTTCTATTTTGTGTTTTAGGGCTGGAAAAGTAAATTGCGTACTTCTTTATTTCCTTTCTGCTATAAATTACTACATTTGAACATTAATTCATCACTTCTGCTTAACAGGAAGGGAGCAAGGAAAGAGTTCTGATTTGGGACCTTCAACAGCGCTGTGTTTGGGATCTACGCCATCGCCCGGAAGGCAATCAAGTAAATGCCCTTTTTTATTTATGTTATTCCATATTAGTTGAACTAGTATTTGAACTTTGCATCTGTACATACTCTTCATTCTTTCACCGCCTCCATTGCTGCATTTGAACACTACCTAATTCATTACTTCTGGTTAACAGGAATGGCGCAAGGACAGAGTACTGATTTCCAATTCTGCTCTGGTGACGACACTGTTCCTTCAACAGCGCTGCGTTTGGGACCTACGCCAGCGCCCGGAAGGCCATCAAGTAAATGCCCTTTTTTATTTATGTCATTCCATTCGAGAGCCGAATTACATTGGTTGAAGTAGTATTTGGCTTTTGCATCTGTACATACTCTTTATTCTTCCATCGCTTCATTTGAACAGGAAACAATACTGGTTTTCAGTTCCGCTTTGATGACGGCACTGTTCCTTTAACATGGCTGAGTTTGGGAAGGCCATCAAGTAAATGACTTTCTTTTAATTTATGTTTTTCTATTCGACAGCCGAATTACATTGCTTGAAGTATTTGAATTTTTCCTGTACAGATAATCCCCGAAATAGGATTGACCTTAACAAATTACCTTCGGGCCATTTCTCACCTGAACAAACAGTTCGCTTGAATGAAGAATTTGAAAGGAACAATACTGTTGATAAGGTATGCGATTTGTAAAAACAGCCTGATTCGGAATAAATGCATATGCAAATCGCAGAAATTTAAAAGTCCTTTTCAACAGTTTTCAGTTAATTATTTCATTTGTTATTAGTATCAGTTACACATACCCACTGTGGAACATCAGTTACACATATCCACTGTGGAACATTCTTTCAGTTTTTATAGAAATGAATACGTAATTACTAATATTTTATTTTTATTTTTGGTGTACAGGAAAGAAAAGCAGCTCTGGCCAAGGAGTTAAACTTGCTTCCTCAACAAATTGAAGATTGGTTTAAAAATAAAAGAGCACGGTAATAATCCCCTCACACAGTAATTCATTTCTTCACATATAATATAATTGGGTGGTTGGAAATCAATTTATTTCAATAAAATTTGCAGGACCAGGCCGAACCAAAATGAAATGGCCAGTTAAGTGGAAAGACGACGGCAAGAGAGGTGACGAGAAACTTTTTGAAGCACCTCGAGTTATGTGTCATTTCCGTCAAAGAGTCTGAGTCTTCTTCCCAAATATATTATAATTTATTTTCCGTCAAAGAGACTGAGTCTTCTTCCCACATATATTCTTTAGCCAACGGTTTTCATTTCCAGTACCGCTCTATTTTCAACTTCAATGTTTTCAATTTGTGGCTGTAAATGTTAGGTTACCTGTCGGATGTTTGTCTTTATCAATATCTCCAAGGCACATGCAATTTTAAGCTTTGTTCAGATTCCATTCAAAGGTTTGAAATATTTTAAATGGCAAATGGGGAATTACTCACTGGAATTGTCAAAAAGATATCTTTGTAAAATGTGAGTTTTCCTAAATAATTAAATAAATAAAGTATTTATAAAGGTTTTGTGCGGTTATTGATAATAGTTTAAATGGGGAATTACTCACTGGAATTGTCAAAAAGATATCTTTGTAAAATGTGAGTTTTCCTAAATAATTAAATAAATAAAGTATTTATAAAGGTTTTGTGTGGTTATTGATAATAGTTTAAATGGGGAATTACTCACTGGAATTGTCAAAAAGATATCTTTGTAAAATGTGAGTTTTCCTAAATAAATAAATAAATAAAGTATTTATAAAGGTTTTGTGTGGTTATTGATAATAGTTTAAATGATTCCGAGGGATCTATTTTTCTTAGATGAGTAGACATGAAATTAACCACTATACATTAAATAAGTTGCGATATTAATTGAGACTAAATATTTTGTTCAATGTGTTCTTGAAAAATAATTAAAGTAAGGTGTTTTATAAAAACATGTGTTCAATGTGTCCTCACAAAAGCACCAAACTAGGGCATTCTATAAGATACCTCATATTTATTGACAATGGTCTCCAAGGTGATTTCCTTGTTAGAGAGTAGATGGGGAATCGACCATTGCCTATTCTATTATTGGAAGTATCGACCAAATATTTATGAAATGTGAGTACTTGCCAAAGGATGTTTGCTAAAGCATATCATGTTAATTGTCAATAGTTGAGAGGGCCTCAAGAGACCTACCCTCTTGAAGGATAGAAGGTGAAGAAACCACCACCTATTGTATAAATTGTGTAACTTTAACTAGAGACTAGATATTTAAAGTGAGCATAAGTTTCTACTAAAGCATCTTAATTCAATATTTCAAATTGTGGATGTATTTGATAGAATTGGGAGAGCCCACAATCCAATTTGAAAAGGAGGGAGTTATTGTCATCTTTGTTAAGAGGTAGTAGAACTCTTATGTGTGAATAATTGTAGAACATATAAGTGATCCCTATTCAAAATCAATTTTTAATACTAAATTCCTTACAAAACACAAACAATAAAAATAATTTATGATTGCCCCACACTAGTATCTTAATATTCAAACACATTTACCTGAGTTCTATATAAGGTTGAATGCGATATATTATTAACCATGAAAAAGTTGGCCAATTGATCAAGCACTTCTATCCACACTACAAAATAATATTTGTATTATAGTGGAGGCCCATGTCAATGGGATTCTAAGAATATTTCTAATATCATTTGTAAAGATGGTGTGCTTGAACTAACTGCTTTTTCCCTTTCTTCTAATGGTTTATGATGATGCATCAAATTGTCTAATCAATTAATAATGATCTCTAGAGGTGGGGTTGGATTGTGGGAACCAAGTATTTATGTATAATCATCTAAGTTTTTGTACTTTGGAGAATAACCATGATAACAAATAGCGTACTCAAATGCACCTTGAAAATACCTAAAAACCCTATTTTAGTATCTTAATGATCTCATCCTAGATTAGCCATAAGCTAGCTAAAGACTCCTACTATTTCAGTGATAGATGGTATAGTATAGACCATAAGTCCATAACATACATTAAACTCTCAACTATAGTGGCATAAGAAAAGGAAATCCATATACCTCATCTCTATGAGTTTCATAAGACATTGCTCATCTAAAATATTAGTTTCCACTAAGATAGGAACATTCAATGGTCTACTATCTATCATGTTGAAATGTAGTACATAGTTTTCATATTTACTCTAGTTCAACCAGAACTTTCTATTCCGTTTATCTCATTTTATCTTCTATACTTGGTAACACCCAACTCCATATCAACCCGTGGTACAATCTAAGACTTCAAATCATAAATCACGCCCTTGTACTATTACCAAAAATAACATCATCTACATACAATATTGATTAAAAGAATCGACATCATCCAATTTATAATAAACATAATGACATGATTTGGATCTTAGAAATTGCAATCCCAGCATAAATACATTAAATTAAATTGATACCGCATTATAAGAAATTGTTTAGAAACCATACAAATATATATATATTTTATTTATAAACCAAAAATTCCGTGCCAGTAACAATATAGTACTCTATTGTTACTCTAACTATGTTAGATATATTTCTTTCTTCAAATCACCATTTGGGAATGCTACCTACACATCCATTTTTTCTATCCCTAAATCAAAATATATTACTAGGTAATATAAAATAAGAACCTGATAGATTTGTGTTCTTACTAAAATATTAAATAATTTAATTTCTTATACTTTTAACAGGTAAGTACTAAAACATAGATTGCAGTGGGCAGTGTATGGGGAATTTGATGCAATGATTCGAAGATGTTTACATTTACATTAAAATACCGACTCCCTACTTATATGCATAAATTCTCGACACCTGATAAAAGATAGATTGCAGTGGTCAGTGGAATTGGTCGGGGAGTTTAGGTAATGCAATGATTTCAATGTTAGATTGCAGTGGTCAGTGGAATTGGACGGGGACTTTGGGTAATGCAATGATTTTAGATTGCAGTGGTCAGTGGAATTGGACGGGGACTTTGGGTAATGCAATGATTTCAATGTCAGTCGCGATTGTATGGATGATGTTTAACATTCCAATAAAGTACTACGGTGGAATAAAGTCATCCTATTATTAATGTTTGATGCAGACATCCAAGCGTTGCCTGACAAGGAAAGCGCTGAAAGCTGGTGGTCTCATAGATCCCGAAGCCCCATAGGACCCTGGTAATATGTGCTTTGTCCATAATCAGACGCGTGGAAGGTTGAAGTTCTTGACATACACGGTCTGTGTGACGGCCAAATATTGAAATATTGAAGGAGGGCCCCATCATGAGTGATTCTTGTTCCTAAACCAAAATTATCTTTCTTCATTGGGGTTGTTTTGATTTTCTTTGAAGATTTTGACAACTTTTTCAATGACAAAAAGTATCTCCTTTTGTGGTGTAGTGTAGTGTAGTGTAATAAAGTTTCCCTTTTTCATATTTAATTTGGAAATAACTAATAATAAAATGAGCTTAATATGTCTTATTTTAGTCTTATTTTAGTGTTGTAATATGTTTTACATATTTGTATTAAGTTTAGGGTCTTTTAAAATAAAATGGATTTAATTGTGTCTTATTTTTTATGTTGTAAGGTGTATTTTTACACTTTCACATTAATCTAGGGCTTTATTAATTGATTGGGGTTAATTTTTCTTGTTGGCCCCTTAATTCAAATCCAAGCCTAATTAAACACAAATTCTGAGGGATAAAACCTAACATTCATAAATGTCATTACACAACACTTAACTTTGGAAGATGTGTATCCTAGTTAAGTGACATAGGACACTATTTTTACATAATGTTTACATTGTTTGATGTGTGTCCTAGGTAAGTGGCCTAGGAGGGCGAATTGGTCCTCACTTAGAGCTAGGACCCCTTTTTGAAATATGTTTTTGGCGGTGTTTTAATGATTCAAATCCTTAATTCAATGTCAACTTGTGATATTTGAATTTTAGGAATTAATGATAAGATACATATAAATACAAGGCTATTTCACTATGTTTCATCCTAAGACACCTAGAAAATTGAAGTTATCTGAAGAGCATTCAAGTGAGCATTATAGGAGCAATTCAAGAGCATTTTCAAGGCATTCAAGAGTAGATTTGTAGAAGATTATTGCAGAAATCAATATTCCATTGTCATGTCAAAGATGTATTGCATCATGCATGTTGTTTGAGCTAATATGGTGATGTACTATTCAAGATCAAATCAAGCATATCAAAGGCATTGTTTCACATCAATTTTCATGATCAAGATCTACATTCATTGAGCCACTTCATGCTAGTTTGTAGATTTACAAATCCAAAGTTCAAATAAGGATCAAGGTGAGTTGTGACATTGTTGTTCATTCATCATTCTTTCTCTCATGTTTCATTTCATTTCAAGGTTTAGTTACCAAAACGGGGTTTGACCAAGGTAATCCCCCATTTCCTAACACACAACATTTTTCTCTCTTTGATGTGTGATTGCAAATTTTAGATTGAAGATCATTTGAAAAGAAAAATTGAAGAAAGTTGCAAAGTTGTCAAAGTTGCAAAAAAAGTTGTCAAATCATAGAAACTGATCTATGGGTTTTATTTCCAGCTTTCCAATAGTGAACAATTAGAATCTGGGAGTGCAAACTTGGTAGAAGAGAACCTAGAAAGCATTTTTCAAAAACCCTAGCCAAGACCCATTAGCCATAAGGCAAATGAGTCCTTAGTCAACTTTCAAAAATAGTGTTTTGTGAGAGGTACACAAGATTTTCCCTTCTCAAATCTACCAAAATCTTTATTGTTTTAGATAATATTATGTTTCATCTACAAAATCCACTTTTTACATGTCTTAAATGAGATCATTTGGTATTTTTAATCCTTCTCCCAAAACCCCTGTTTGGTCATTTCTGTCAAAAGTTATCTCAAGACATTTTGAGATAGTTTTTGAGATCAGTTTTAAGTGTTCTTCACTCATCTGATTTGTGTGAAACAAATTGTGTCTATTAGCTCTATGGTTAATCTACTCATATTTGACCAGTCTTATATTTTAATTTTGAGTTGATTTACTACTTTTAGTGTGTCTCTCAAAAGTGTTGTTTCGCGAAGACCCCTGTCCTAACAAAAAAAGGGAAATTGCAAGATTCCTCAAAGAATTCACTCACCTAAGGGTGAAAGTGAATTTTAACTTGATGGATCTCGTTTATTGAATGAAATAGAATAATAGGTGGGTTCATTCACTCCATTTTGACCTTTCTATTTATAGTAAGTTTGGTGAAATATCCCAAATTTAGTATAAAACCCTGTGTAGTGAACCCTTACACTTATTTTTCAATGTTTCATTTTGGTGAACCTGATGTTTTGAACGGTTGAATCCTGATAGCAATATCATAATTTGACACGCTATGGAAAAATACCTCCTACTTATCAACTGATGAGCTAAAGGGGCTCTATAATGAATGGTTCATAAGGCACAAAACTTGTTGAAGGTTTTGCAAATGGGGTAACAACTCAAGTGGGCTTAACCTTGGAGAAAACTCCCTAGTTAAGCGCGCTTGAGCTGGAGCAGTACCGAGATGGGTGACTTCTCGGGATGGACTAGTGCTTCACCTCTATGAGCATCACCTAGATGCAATGAGTGCTAAGTGGACCATTCACTATCATGAGAGATGAGTTCTTGTGAACCACTACTCATGAAACATGGGTCAATGAGTTTGACTCGAAACTACACGGTTGAATCCTGATAGCAATATCATAATTTGACACGCTGTGGAAAAATACCTCCTACTTATCAAATGATGAGCTAAAGGGGCTCTATAATGAATGGTTCATAAGGCACAACACTTGCTGAAGGTTTTGCAAATGGGGTAACAACTCAAGTGGGCTTAACCTTGGAGAAAACTCCTTGGTTAAGCGCTTGAGCTGGAGCAGCGGGATGGGTGACCTCCGGGGGACCAGTGCTTCTCACTGTGAGCATCACCTAGATGCAATGAGTGCTAAGTGGACCATTCATTATCATGAGAGATGAGTTCTTGTGAACCACTACTCATGAAACATGGGTCAATGAGTTTGACTCGAAACTACATTGAATATGATAGCAATATCAATTTGACACGCGTGGAAAAATACCTCCTACTTATCAAATGATGAGCTAAAGGGGCTCTATAATGAATGGTTCATAAGGCACAACACTTGCTGAAGGTTTTGCAAATGGGGTAACAACTCAAGCGGGCTTAACCTTGGAGAAAACTCCCTGGTTAAGCGCGCTTGAGCTGGAGCAGCTGGGATGGGTGACCTCCCGGGACGGACCAGTGCTTCACCTCTGTGAGCATCACCTAGATGCAATGAGTGCTAAGTGGACCATTCACTATCATGAGAGATGAGTTCTTGTGAACCACTACTCATGAAACATGGGTCAATGAGTTTGACTTGAAACTACACGGTTGAATCCGATAGCAATATCATAATTTGACACGCTATGGAAAAATACCTCCTACTTATCAACTGATGAGCTAAAGGGGCTCTATAATGAATGGTTCATAAGGCACAACACTTGCTGAAGGTTTTGCAAATGGGGTAACAACTCAAGTGGGCTTAACCTTGGAGAAAACTCCTTGGTTAAGCACGCTTGAGCTGGAGCAGTAGCGGGATGGGTGACCTCTCGGGACAGACCAGTGCTTCACCTCTGTGAGCATCACCTAGATGCAATGAGTGCTAAGTGGACCATTCACTATCATGAGAGATGAGTTCTTGTGAACCACTACTCATGAAACATGAGTCAATGAGTTTGACTCAAAACTACACGGTTGAATCTTGATAGCAATATCATAATTTTGATTTCTATTTTGGAGTGCATTTAAACCCTAGATCTAAGATTTTCATCAATTCATTGCATTTAGGGTTTCATTTTGGTATAAAGTTGCATTACATTTTAGGTGTAAAATTGTATTTTGCATTCATTTTAAATCTGAAAATTCATTCTTTTTGCATAATATCACATTGATTTTGCATAGTGTTTGCATATTAGTGTACTTTTCATCATTCATATTAAAAAATTGAGTCAAAATTGCATTTCAAAAAATGACATATAGTTCATCTTTTGTCCTTCATTGCACTTGCATTTCAACATCAAATTTTGGAAAACTCTACTACAGAAGCTACCGTTTGAAACTTGAAACAAAGAACACATCTAATCACTCAAAAATTGCATTTTTCAATTTTAAAAAGCCCCGTACAAGGACCCATTTGCCACTAGGTGAATGAGTCCTTGGAGGCCTACAAAAACCAATTTTTTTGAGCTTTTTTACAATTTTCTATAGTTCCTAGGTCTATTGGTAACCTATAGTATCAATCTAGAAAGTTTTAGAAATCTTTGTTTTATGCATCTAGGTCTAAACATTCATTTTGTGTGCTCATTTTTAAAATCATTCTAAAGTCATTTCAGTAGCAAGAAATCATCACACTAGTACAAAAACAACAATATATGATTAAAAAAACTAAAATTTAAACTACATATAAATGACTAAACATGGTCACGTGACCATTAGTAGTTTATTGCCAGTCATTTGACTGAATTGATGACTAAACCATTTTTAGTCATTTATTGGTTGTTTTGATTGATCAATTTGGTAGTATATTTAGTCATTAATTTAGCCATTGATTGTTGTAAATTGATCACTTATTTAGTCATTTTTTATTCATTGATATATTTAGTCATTAATTTAGTCATTGATTGTTGTTAATTGATCACTTATTTAGCCATTTTTATTCATTGATTTCCATCCATTGGTAGTGTATTTCATCACTAATTTTAATCATCATTTTGATTAATTTGGTAGTTTATTTAATTATTTTTGTTCATTGATTTATGTCAATTGGTAGTATATTGATATGTATTATTTATTACTTGCATAATCATTATATTTAGTCACATATTTAGTCACATATTTAGTCATATTTATTCACTCACAGATAAATAAAAAAGGCTTTGTGTGTGGTTATTGATAATAGGTATTTCATGCGCTTCTCTAGTTAAATATTATTGATTTTTTATGTTAGTTAAATCACATATTTCTTCTAATACTATGGAAGACTTGGTTTTATCTACCTAAGAATAACACATTTACTATATACAAAAAACTCTTATTCATAGGGTCACAAAAAAAATTCCTTTTTAAATTGACACCATGTACCTAATGAAAATACATTTCATGATTTTTTTCTCCAACTTTGACTACTTCTCCCTAGGTACATGTGTATATTCCTCACAACCCAAAACTCTAAGATATTATAATGAGGAATTTTTTCCCATTTATGCATGCATAAGAAATATTGATGCAGGAGGCATGATTATTAGTTACTGAGCTATAATAACTAATTCTATCCAAAAAAATTGTCCAAGTTGGCTCCACTAATAATATTCCTAGCTCTTTCCATTAATATCTTATAGATAGTCTTATCAATCTATCACTACATAAATTGAATTTTATCAAAAAATATAAATGTGTAGTGATTGGATGACTAGAGGATTTATATGTTTCTATTAGTCATTCAATCTATAAGTGTGTTTACAAGTTTAATCATTCTACTATTTGTAACTTGCTTTGTTCATTACGATAAGGACACATTTTAATTTACTTCTAATATATTATCCGTTAATAAATCTATATTTAGATTTCATAAATATGATAAATACTTTCTTGGACATATTTTCATTTCCTTTCGATGTGTTATTCATTAATGAAACCCTAAATAGGATGCTAGAGTTAAAAGTCAAAATTAATAAAATGTAATTATTCACTGTGTAAAATGTTAAATTCATACACTTGTAACATGATTTGTATTGATTAAATTAATTTGTAGTGTCACCAAAGAATTGGGTTGAGGAAATCAAGATAAAAAGATAGTTTTTATAAACATTAACAAGCTACTTCCTGTTGTGCATTTTGCACACACATCCTGCTGAAAGCATTGACCCCCTCTTTTTGCTTTTCCCTCTCCACCTGCTCGCTTCTACTTTGGGTTCAGTCATATTTGGTGGTTGTTGGGTTTGCATGAGTTTTCCCTTTGGATAGTCATTATGTTTTGCATTTTGGGTTTCAAGGTCATTTGCCTTATTTCTGTGATGATTTTCCAATAAATTTAACTTATAATCCTTTACCCTTGGAATTTTTAGGTATTAGGATTCTATGCATGCTAAGTCAAATTTTCACTAAAAGTCTAAGTGTTAAGGCATTTCAGAAATTTTGTGCGGGTATGCCATCGACCGATGCTAAACCTCCCAGCTTATGTAGTTGGATTTTTTTCATTTCTCAAAGTGGGTCAAATCATTAAGAAATAGGTCTAGGAACTCTTCCTACCCATTTTTCCATATGATTGAATTGAAAAAAAAATTTCAAAGTGTTAAGGCTTTGCAAAAATTCTTTGCGGGTATGTCATCGACCAATGTTGGACCCCTTAGCTTCCGCAATCACATTTTTTGCATTTCTCAAAATGGGTCAAATCATCAAGAAATAGGTCTAGTAATTCTTCCTACCCATTTTCCCATGTGCTTGAATTGAAAAATTCAAAATTTGCTAAGTATTTGGGATTTAAAGGAATTCTATGTGGGTATGTCATCGACTAGTTCCGTAGCCTCCAGCTTCAACATTGTTCCAACATGCAAAGCTCCGACTTCTACAGTCGATTGTTCCACAACTCAAGAAATGGGTGAAAAATTGAAGTATTGAACATTTAGTGCCTTTAATATCCAAGTCTCCACATGCCTAAATAAGTTGGATCCAAAAAGAATAAGTTTTGAGGCATTATAGAAAGTTGGTTGCAGAAAGTCAGGTGCTAAATTTGTCATTCCATCCACACCATTTTTATGGCATTGAACCCTCCGGCTTCTGCATTTCTCTAGCACACAGTGATCCAATTCCCTCAAAAGTGGAAAATTCACTCACAGATGTTGAACCCTCCGACTTCCACATTACTTTGACCCACAGTGGTCTAATTCCCCCAAAAATGGAAATTTCATTCATCAGCGCCAAACCCTTCGACTTCTAAGTGGTCCAATTCCCTCAAAAGTGGAAATTTCATTCACCAGTGCCAAACCCTTCAGCTTCTACATTACTTTGGCCCTCAAAAGTAAAATCCCCTCAAAAGTAAATTTTTTGAAAAGGAAAGTTTCTCGAAATTGAAACTTTCCTGAAAAGGAAATTGTCTTGAAATGAAATTTTTTCCTAAATGGAAATTTTCCCAAAATGGAATTTTTCTTGAAATAGAATTTTTTCAAAAATGGAAAGTTTTCTTGAAATTCAAATTTTTCGAAAATTGATTTTTTCCTAAAATGAAAATTTCCAAAAGTGGATTTTTTTGAAAAAATGAAAATTTCTTGATGGAATATAAATTGATAAATTTTAATATTTCTAGAGGTCTAAATCATGATATTTTATGACATAGGTGGTTCTCAATATACTTGGAAGGATAAAGGATCATTTCATTAAAGGACCAACATATGAAATCGTGCCATGTATTGGAGGGAGTTGTAATTTAATTAAATGGTCAAGATGAATATGCATATGGATTCATACAAGGCCTTATTCACAAACAAGGAGATTTTTAATTGAAATTCAATGGAAAATATCAAATATTTAATGCAAATTTGCATGAGAATCTATGCCTACTAGCTGGAAAAGTATTTTAAAGGGGACAATCAAGGAGGTTGTTTTTATTCCTCCAACGAGGGGTGTTCATCAAAATTGAGGAGGATATTTGTTTCTCCTTACACCAAATATGTAACAAATTTACCTGATTGGATGTAGAGGAGGCTTGATTTGCCAAAACCTAATATGATTCAAATATTTAATACAAATGTAATCTAGGCCTTTGAAATGGATTAAATCCTAGCAATTGATTTGTGATGTAATATCTATAATAGGACAATGCCTTCTCATTTGTGAGGAGTGAGTTAGAATCAATCAATTGGAGTTAGTTATAGGAGAGGAGAGAACTAGAGATTGTTAAATGTATGTTGGAGAAATTAATATAGTCGAATCATTGATTTGGTGAACTTTTATGTTGAGACTGAAAGTATTATGGTTTCTTGTTCTTGATTCTCAAATGCTAGTTTCAGTTCTTTCATAATAATGGCATTGAAATGTTAATGATGTTTGTTGAATCTGCTAAGCTCATACCTTTTGTAATTTGTTGAGTATAAGTTACTTTGTAAGGTTAGTCTGAGCCAAAGTTCAACTTGAAAAATCTAATGAAGGTATCTTCCTTCAATATTCTACTAAAAGCAAAGCTTACAGATGTTAGAATAAAAAGCTAAGAAATATAGTTGAAAGTACAACTATTAAGGTTGATGAAAACTTGTAGAACTCAATTGCAGTGGATGGATATGTGTTAGATGAACCTGATTGTAGAGAAGTAGAAGAAGAAAAAGTTGATGAAGAAAAAGTGCAGAATAAAGCGGAAGAAGCTCCAAAGAAGACCCCTAAGACCCCTAAGTATGTGTAAAAGAATCATTCCTAAGACAAAATCATTGGAGAAAACAAGAAAGGTGTATTGAAAAAAAACAAATCCATTGAAGTTGAGGTAAATATATGTTTACTTTTTAAAGTTGAAACTAAAACAGCGAGTGAAGCATGCAAGAATGAACATTGGATGGAGACAATGAAAGAAGAACTTATGCAAATTGAGAAAAAATAGACTTGGGAATTGGTTCCTAGACCAAAAAACAAGAATTAATTGGAACTAAGTGGGTGTTCAGAAACAAATTGAATGGGAATGGAGAAGTGGTAAGGAATAAGGCAAGAATTGTGTGTAAGGGTTACTCACAAGTGGAAGGAATAGACATTGAGGAGACATTTGCTCCTATGACTAGGATGGAAGCTATTAGATATTTTTTGTCATTTGCAACATACAAGGACTTTAAAGTTTATCAAATAGATGTGAAGTCTGCTTTTCTAAATGGAGAATTGGAAGAGGTTTATATGGAACAACTAGAAGGATTTTAGTTATCAGATCAACTAGATATGGTATGTAAATTGAAGAAGGCACTATATGGGTTGAAGCAAGCTCCTAGAGCTTGGTATGGAAGATTGCACATATATTTGATACAACAAGGATTCAGTAAGGGCACCACAAATAGCAATCTTTACTTCAAAATTGAAGAAGGCAAGATCTTGATAGTGGTTGTATATGCGGATGATATTATCTTTGGTGGAAATGAAGCTATGTGTAAGAAATTTTCTAAGAGATGCATAAAGAGTTTGGAATGTCAATGTTTGGGGAGATGAATTTCTTCCTTGGGATACAAATCAATCAAACGGATAAAGAGATTTTCATTTCACAATCCAAGTATGTCAAAGAGATGTTGAAGAAGTTTTGAATGAATGACTCCAAACTGGTATGGACTCCTATGGTGACTGGTTGTAAATTGAGAAAATATGATGATTCACCTAAGGTTGATCAGAGAAACTATAGATCTATGTTTGGTGGGCTACTATATCTAACTGCTACTAGATCGAATATCATGCATGCAATTTGTCTTGTGGCTATATTTCAAAAAGATCTTAAAGAAACACATGTTGCAATAGTAAAAAGGGTATTCAAATATTTAAGAAACACTCCATATTATGGCTTGTGGTATCCCAAGGATATTTATTTCAAACTAATTGCTTATATAGATGTAGATTGGGTTGGTTGTGTTGATGACAAGAAAAGTACAAGTGGTGGTGCTTTCATTCTTGGATGTAGATTGGTGTCATGGCTGAGTAAGAAGTAGGATTCAATATCTTTGTCTACTATAGAAGCTAAAAATATTACAGTAGCATCATGTTGTACACAAGTTTTATGGATGAGACGGGCATTGAAGGATATCAAAATTGTATATGATGAGCCTATAGCTATCTTTTGTGACAATTCAAGTGCATTTAACATTTTAAAGAATCCAACGATGCATTCAAGAACAAAGCATATATCTACTAGGTATCACTTTCTGAGAGAGAAGGTTATGGATAATAAGGTGAAACTTGAGTATTTACCTACAAAGGATCAGATTGCTGACATATTTACTAAGGCTCTTCCTAAGGATACTTTAGAGTATCTTCAAGAGAAGTTGGGGGTTATTTCCCCTCCTTCATTGAACTAGATGCATATGAAGATGCATTAGTCTAGTGGATCTATGGATCTATCTCTTGTTCTAGATTGATGTTGGTGGCTACCTCTTAGGAGGATTAGGTAGTGTCATGTGTTGTCATTGAGTTGTTGATTTGATTGGGTATACTCCTAAGGAGGAGTATTTAGAGCAGGTATATTGGTTCAGTGTCAAAGGGGGAGAATAATGCAAAACTTTTATCCTTTTCCATTGATGTCAAAGGGGGAGAAAGTATCATGTGAAAAGTGCAAGGTATCAGTGGAGAAAGTTGTATATATTTTCAAATCATTTAGGGGGAGAAAAGAAAGTGTGTTCAAAACTGTTGTGTTGTCTTTGATGGTTTTTCACATCATGTGTTACCATGAATGACAAAGGGGGGAGAGTTTTTAAAGTATGAAGGTATTGTCATTGATGTGAATAGGATGTCTATTGGTTGGTGTTTTCATTGATGTCATCTGTGTATTAAGGAAGTTGTTGCATGATAAAAATATTGACGATATTGAGAAAATAATGGAAAAGAGGAAAGTAGGTTGTTGCAAGTTGTGCATGTGTAGTTGAGACATTGAGGAAGTGTTGTGAGTACATGGATCTATCTTTTGTTGCAATGTCTGGAGATGAATTGGAATGAAGTAATTAGATGATATCATGTCTCTGGTACTTGATTTCAAAGTGCTTTTGAGAAAATATGATAAACAAAGAAAATAGTGTTGTGCAAGTGCTTAGAATGTTCTAGATCGTGATCCACATTTATATTTGTATTGATGTTATGCCTATGCAAATTTAATATGTTGTTTGAGGTTGTTAGAGGAACTGATATATTCATAATTTTGGGTTTTGGATCATTGGTGAGAGGAATTTGTGTTCACCAGTATGTGAACTGGTTTTGCATTGTTGTATAAAGGTGTCAGGGAGAAATGTATTTTCCCCACATTTATCTATAGCTTCTTTTCAGGACTTGTGGTTTTGAAGGAGATTTAATGGTGTTGTGCTCTTGTTTGTGTCAAGAGGATTCATGGTTAGGTGTATTAGAAGTTTCCAAAAAATGTACTTAATGTTTAATGTGTTTTCACAGGTGAAACTTGACCCGGTGTCTACACTACATTCATAAATGTTCAAGTATTAATGGAAGCATAGCATAGCATGCGAGATTTAATTTTGTGTCTCAGTTAAGTGTTGTTTTGGTCCCTTCTCATTCCTATACACCACGGGAATATTTATGTGTTGACCTAATTTGAATTTGTAAATATAACAAATAGAATGTCAACCTTGGAGAAGATGTTTAAGGTTAAGGTTGATATAAATAAGAGTAGAGTTGTTGAGAATTGAATGTAGGAAATAATGAAGAGAGAAGAAATATAGATGCAAGATCAATGTAGGTGATGTGTGTGATGTGAATTTCACCAGAGCAGTGCCAACTTCAAAATATTGGATTCCTGAATGCAATGAGCTGAAGATGTCTGAAATATTTCAAACAAGGCTGTGAGATTTTTGGAGCATTGCGATGGATTCCTTGTTGCATTGAGAAAGTGTTTTTTGTGTAACATTTCTCTTCTATCTTCTTGTTCTTTCTATGGCAGTGAGCCTTTTTGGATAGTGTGTCCTATTCTAGCAGTGAGCCCTTTTGTACCTATTTTGCAATTACTTATATTGTGAGCTAATCCTCACCGTGTTTTTTTCCTAATTGGGTTTTCCACGTAAATATGGTGTTCTTGTGTATGGTGTTGTTATTTCAGTTTTTGTTATCTGCATTTCATGATTAATCACATTAACAGAATAAGGGTTTATTGAATGCATGTGGATCTAATTACTATTGAGGGATTTTGATGTTTTGATTAGATAAAATTGATTCACCCCCCTCTCAGTTGTCTTTTCCATTCAACAAATAATGCAAAACTTTATAGATCTTTAATAGTTACAAAACTTAAATAAAAATAAACATAGATATCATGCATACCACAACACAACTATTTACGTGGGAAAAACCCTTTTAGGAGAAAAACCCCACACTCTAAAAGCCATTCAATATATTATTCAAAAATCACAAATATTACAATATAATTGCAAAGAAAGATTCTCATACAAGTATCACCAACCAGAGATCTAGAGGAAACACGACCACTATCAGACTCTCAAAATACATCACAATATGCTGTCGTAATACAACAACCTCATAAAATAGGGTTTCCTTCTAGGGAAATTCAAGCTAATAAAATATTCGTTGTTAGATCTAAGACATAATGGTGAATGGTCCAAATTTACAATAATAAAATATAAATAAAATTTAGGTTTTGGGGGCAACACCCCCGAGCCCCCATTGGGGCGCATTGCCCCTAAAACCCTAGCTAGGGGGATGACATCCTAGACCCCTCACAGGGGGAGGGGGACCCCACACACCCCCATCATTTTCATATGAATAGTACCTTATGTATCAATAGTAACTTATGTAATTGCAAGGTTGAGTCACATTTTCCCAACACATACATCAAATGTATTTATATATATGTATTATGCTTATCATGAAATAATAAATATAATATATGTATATATATTGGTTAAAATAGAAGAATTATAGTTAATGTTTTAATAAGCATATATATATTATATATATATATATACTATGTTATATATGTATTTTCAAGATGTAATAAATTTTAAATGTTGTGTATTTGAAATAATGTAAAGTAACTATATGGTGCTAATATTAAGCACAAGCCATACACTGTAGAATGGATTATATTGAAAACAAACTAAATGTAGTGCATATAATGCATATAAAAAGGAGTCAAAGCAGCGTATAGCATGCACATGACTCATGGTATTTTAAAAACCTTGTAGTGTAGGAAAAAATATCCCTTTTCCACACTTAATTTGGAAATAATTAATAATAAAGTGAGCCTAATGTTCCTTAATTTAGTGTTGTAATATGTTTTTAATATTCACATTAAGTTTAGGGCCCTTTTAAATTAAATGGAGTTAATTGTGCCTTTTTTTAGTGTTGTAAGGTGCACCTTCACACTTTCACATTAATTTAGGGATTTATTAATTGATTGAGGTTAATTTTCCTTAATTGGCCCCTTTAATTCAAATCCAAGCCTAATTAAATACAAATTATGAGGGATAAAACCCGACATTCATAAATTCCATTACACAAAACTCAACTTTGGAAGATGTGTGTCCTAGGTAAGTGGCCTAGGACCCATGTAAAATGGGTCCTCACTTAGACCTAGGACCCTGATTTAACATAATATTTCACCTTGACCGATCTATGTGTCCTAAGTAAGTGGCCTAGGACCCATTCACCCTATGGTAAATGGGTCCTCACTTAGACCTAGGAACCCTCTTTGAAATATGTTTTTTGTAGTATTTTAATGATTTGAAATCCATAATTCAATGTTGGCTTGTGATATTTCAATTTCAAGAATTAATCTTAAGATATGTTTAAATATAAGGTAATATCACTATGTTTCACTAAGAATTTTCAAGAGAGCATTCCTATAGCAAGTTCATGAGTTCAAGAGCATTTTCACGAGTGATTTCAAGAGAATTCAAGGGTAGATTTCCTCATCAATTGTTACAACAATCAAGATCCAAGAATTATGTCAAATTTATGTGGAGTCATGCAAGTTTTTGGAGCTAACATTGTGATGTAGGTTTCATGATTCAATCAAGGACTCAAAGTATCATTTCAAGTAAAGATTAAAATTCAAGATCCACATCCATTGAAGCCATTTCATGCAAGTCACAAACCTCCATTATCAAGGTTTATCAAAGGTTTGGTGAGTTGTGACATATAAGCTTGTTCATTCATCATTCCTTCATATTTCATTATTTCATTACAAGGTTTAATTACCAAAATGGGGTTTGGCCAAGGAAAACCTCCATTTACCTAACAAAAAACATTTTTCTCTCTTTGATGTTTGATTGTAGATTTTAGGTGGAAGATCTATTGAAGAACAAAAATTGCAAAGTTGTCAAAGTTGTCACCATTCTTGCAAAATCACGAAAATTGACCTACAAAATTTATTTTTGGATTTTCGACCATAAGATTCAAGAATCTAGGAGTGTAGACATAGAAGAACAAAACCCAAAAATAGATTTTTAGGAGCCCTAGCTAGGACCCATTCCCTTAGGGCGAATGAGTCCTTAGTGAGCCTTGAAAAGGCACTTGTTGTGAGAAGTACACAACATTTATCCCTTCCAAACTCTCCCTAAAGTTTGTAGGTTCCATCAGTATTATGTTTAAGCTTGTAAATGAACTTTATAGCTTGTAATTTGGAGTTTATTTGCTATGTTTAATCTTTCTCCCCAAAGTGTTATTTGACTCATAAACCCATCCTTGCAAAAAAGGGAAATCAATAGATTCACAGATTGATTTGACTCACCTTGAGGTTGATAGTCATTTCATGGTGTGGATCTCATTTCCTAATGAAAATAGAAGAATAGGACCCCTTTTCCCTCTTTGGATACACTTATCCACTTTTGGGGGAATCTTCCCCTACCCTATTTTTTGATGTTTCAAACCTTAAGGATCACTTAATACTATGCTATACCAAAGGGATTAGATGCATTTAAAGAAAGGAAACCTAAGTAATATATATCAGCCACACATAAGGGGGATGTACTTGGGTGAAAGCCACAATGTTGCGATAAATAATGATAGTATTGTTGTTAATAGGGCATGAGAAAGAGTTAAATCTAGCACATACCATAGGAATAAGTCAATGCTATAGAGAGGCATTTCATTATATCAATTTTTTTGTTATTACAAACCCACACACAACTATTTGAGAAGCATGAGACTTGGTCTCAACCACAAGCTAGCTGAGATAGTCGACTTATATTGTAATAAGGAAATCTATAGGTTGCATTTATGATTTTAAATCATTATTTTCACCAAGATATGAGTGACTCATTCTTGATAGAGAAGTTGGACTATATATGTGTTTTCAAACCAATGTTTGAATCAACCACCTCTCACCTCTTGAGCCTAGTCGATGCATTTGGAATAGGAAGGTGGCAGATTTGGTAGCTTATTTGTATCATTAAGATGCTTAGATTTTAGTATATATGGTGGTATCCTCTCTAAATTTTGTTACACTCATTCATTCTACTTTATTTATCTGGAATTATCATACTATAGTTATGTGCAATTATGTTTTTGAGAGATTTTGTGAGAAAGAGAGTTGTTTTGTGGATTTGCAATTGTTGAGTGTTCTTTGTGAAGAGGCTACAATTTGGAGATAGGTTGAGCTTAGAAGGAGTAGCAATCATGGTTATGGAGGTTGAGTTGGGTAAGCAATATTATCAGTTGGAGCTATAATTCCAGGCATGCTGATTTCTATTTCTCTAATCTATTTATGTTGACATACTATTTTTCTATGAATGTCATTGTTGTGGAAAGATGATTTTGAATGCACATTAAGCTTTCTTTTATGAACTTGGTTTATTTCTTAGCTCTTTTAAGCTTGCATGATTCTTGGTAGAAGTCTTGATTGGTGAAACCCTTTTATTTGGGGTATACATATATACTATATATTGAAATTTGAGTGATTATATTTTTTATTAGATTAGTAGGGGAAGGGCCTTGATCCCATGGTTATAGCCAAAACTCAAAAAAGAAAATAAGGTGGGTAAAACAACACCACCATCCCACATTAAAGAGCAACATATCCAGTGTGGCACACAAGACAAATAATAGAATGGTAACCATAGAACCATTATACATAATCAAAAACAAAAGATTACTACTAGAGTAATTTAAACTATGAAGACCATTTATGAGTTCCACCATATACTAGCAAGTTTGAAACCATAACAAAACTATTTGGAAATAGTAGTCTGAGATATTAAAACAAAATGATAAAAAAACCAAGGAAACCATTAACAGAAGTAAGAAAAAAATCCATTACTTGGATTTTCCAAACAGGTCCCAGTAATCTCCTATTAGGGAGATATAATCTCTCCAATTAGGTCCCTCAGTCTCATCTAGGTCCTTCATGTCATTTACATTTCCCAACTTTTTCAGCTTACTAGTGATCTTGGTTTGCCTAGACACTGCACCGACCATTGCTCTATGCATTAGGCCATTCATTAACTTCATCAGCATGACCAAATCTTTTTCCATAACATCTATTTGATTTTTAGATAATCAATTCTAGAGTCTTCAATAGTAGTATCATTTCCAGTATTCCCAAATTCAGGAGCAGTCAAGGTTTCATTCTTTTGGAAATATTCAATTTCAATCTCCTCCTCATTATCTTCATCCTCCTCAGTTTCCTCTTCACCCATGTCATAGGTACTATCATCAAATTCCATTCCATCAATTTCTTCATCAACCTAGGCTTCAAATTCTTCCAACTCTAACTCTTCCTACTCATGGAAGGTGGCTTTTTGTTTTCCTTTCCTATTCTGGGATGCAACCTTAGCTAGGCATGTGGATCTACAGCCTCCACCACCTGACACTGCTTCCTATCCTTCAAGTCCTCTATTTGCATACCCTCATTTTCTTCACTACTGGTAATGACTTCACTCTGAATTTTAGTCTCTTTTTTCATCTTCTTAGACTTGGGTAGTTCTAGGAGAAGAGGGGAATGCTTGCACTTCTCTGGAGTCACTTTAACTAGATCAAGCTCAATGGAGCTTTTAGCGGGATTATTCAAACCCACAGGGGTTGAGGGATTAGACATTTCGACAGTAGGGGAAGAGCTTTTAGAAGGGGTTAGCACATTTCTTACAAAAATTATGGGAGGAAGTCTAGTGTTAGGTTCCTTAGCACGGTTAGCCTCCTCTAACAGTTTCACATTTTCACCAGCATTACAGTTCTCATTACTAGCATTACGGTTCTCATTATCCAGTCTAGAAACTAAAGGATTTCCATGAGGGTTCAATGCTAAAGCATAATTGTAAAAGGAAAGCATTAATCCTTGATGCAGGGGAGGGATCAGGCCTTTTTCAATATTAATTTGCAGGGAAGAAACTTGTCAACAAAAGACTGGTAGTTGACACCACTCTTTTTTAGCCACCTTGATTCCTTGGTTTTGCAAACCAGTAGCCTCCACAATAAACTATGTCATCACCTCAAATTTAATCACTCCAATTGCCACATTCCCCTTCCTCCAAGAATTGGTAAATTTTGTAGTAAGGATTTCATTGTATCCCTTCATGGCATCAAAGAAGGGGACCATACCAACTCTTTCAAAAAGTATCCACAGGTTCGCATTTTGTTTAAGCGCTTGGTAGTTTGAAGGTTTCGTGTGCTTCCTTGGCCCACCCATCATAGTACTCTACAAATTTTTCATATTCTATAGAATTTTCTTCATAACCTCACTCCACTTTGGCTTCCTACTAAACTTGTAGAAGGCACTATTGCAACCAGTTTGGGAAAAAAACTTAAGGAAGTAAATTTCAAGAACTTTCTCTTAGAGATAGTCGATAACACATTTCCCAGGGCTAAGAGATCATTATTATTTTTACAAATAATTAATGACTCTTTATTGTTCATACAAGGAAAATCTACACAATTGGAAGTGGAATTGACATAGGGCACTTCAACACACTTGGATTTGACATCCTTCATCAAATTGATTAAAGCCATATGATCCTTAACCATCTCAGAAAGGAGATAATTATTACCTTTTCCTCCTAAGGAGATCTTCTTGCTCGACACTGTACCACTTGTCTCACCATTATTCTTCATTCTCTTTATATCACAAGATCACAAACACTTCCTAGAGCCACTTCCAGCAGTCATTTTTGCAAGTTTTATGTACATATTCAAAATTTTCTTTTAGAACCTTATCCTTTAATGACATCAACAATTGATTATTAACCCAACATATCCACACATTACACCACCTCAACGCTTCATTGGCAGTACAATCAATAGATATATTCCCTTCTCTAAACACATGTTGCACCTTGCAATGAGTAAAGAAGCTCATAAGGAACAAACATTTATCAATTATATCTTTTAATTCCTAGGGGATCGGAACACCTCTGTTCAAAATTTCCACAATTAGCTTTGAATCTCCTTCCAGAATAAGCTTTTTAAAACTGTAATCCTTTAGAGTCTTTATGCCCCCTAGAAAACCATTGCCCCTACTTTATTATTAGAGAAGAATCCAAAATTAACACCATAAACTCACAATGCAGTCGCCTAAGTGGTTTTTGAGCATACCTCTCACCCCTACCATACCCGGGATACCTTTAGAAAGCCCATCAAACATTGGTAGAATTTGACAAATAAATGACTAGGTGACTAAAACTTTGTCACAACCACTAAGAATGACTAAATTCTACTATTTTTTTGCAACTCAACTATAAATGAGTAAATGAATGACTAATTTGGTCATAGACTAAAAAATATTTAGTCACACAAATAAAAATGACTAAATAGTTAGTCATTTATTTAATCACAATCCATTTGAATAAATCATTTAAGGAATCAAGAATATAACCTGCCAAAATACTCTAAAACTTTAATAAACATTCTCTAAAACTTTCTTTGAAATCTCATTTTCAAGCATAGCCCACCAAAATGGGGTTTTCATTTTAATAAACATACTTTAAAACCTTTTTTTTAGGTGTATCCTGATGTGCAAGTTCGTTGATGTCACAACTTACATCATTTAGTGAATTATTTATCGAACATGGTGTGTCTCAGAGCTATATGTGATAAGGATGGTTGTCACAGATTTTTGGGGGGTTTTGCATTGTAAAAAATGACTTCAAGTATCGATTTGGCTCCTTCAGGAGCTTTCAAGAGCTCTCAGGAGCTTTCTAGGAGTTCTTAGGAGCTGAACTACAACGACTAATTCCTAAGGATTAATTCTATCTTATTTCCTAATTTAAAGTTCAGTCGACTTATTTCTAACTTCACTGGACTTGATTGAGACTAATTCATGGAAAAGACTAACATTTACTTTAATTCTTAATCTAAAATATGAAATCCAAAGTAACTCTATTTTGCTTTCAAAAGAAATCTATCTTAAGATTTGTTGGAAATTAAATGCTATTTTAAGAACAAAAATAAACTACAAGGAAATGATATTTAATCTAGAAAACATAAATACTAATTTTCATGAACAGATTTCCAACAAAATTTAATTCCATCTTTCCATAAGTTCCCATCATTGCTTCTAATTAAACTCAACAAATAATTACCAAACTTAATTCCTGTAAAAATCTAAATCTGATTAATTTAATAAACCCTACAACAAATCTGACAAACTAATCTAACCATGATGAACTAAACTTAAAAGAAATTCAAGTAGAATTAACTATCCAGATTTAACATCCAATAAACTAAAAATGATTCAACAACTTAACATTCCAGAATTGACTGCATCTAACACTTCAGATTTAATATTTAATAAATAGAAATAACATAACTTAGTAAAATACCAACACAAGATTGATCCCTTTGGTTGAGCGGGCCCTGCTCTTCCTTAGGTAAGATCTCTTAACACAATGATTCAAGTTAACTTCTTGCTTTCATTAAAATTGATCAAAGTGGGATGTAGAATAAAGTATTGCCATTAAATTACAAAATTCTGATTGAAATCGAACTCCTATCTAAAACCAAAACATGGATATTTACAACCATATCCTTATTGAATTCATAACATGGCATTTAATTGCCAAGATTGAAGGTGTCTAAACTAAAGATTTAAATAAAAATAAAGCAAAACTAAAACAAGATTGAGAATAGACATGGATAAATATGCTAGATTGGCGTTGGGAGTAGACGTTCCTTAACCGACTACAAAGAAGTCGATTTGGACTTGAGTGACTCATCATCCAGCTGGGCTGATCAATGGTGTGATTATTTCCCTTGATTAAACATGGAGTTTAACTTCATCATCAGTCTTTTAAATACCTTGTATAAAACCCTTAATAAAAGGATAACAATTATGGCAACAAAAGATTAACACTACATAATTATCTCATTAATATCATCATAAAGTAACACATTTAACATAAACCATTACTTCAAATATATCTACCAATTTAGCTAAACATAAAGCAAGGTAAGTAATTATATTAGTCTATAGTCTACTGCCAATCATGTTAATTAACAAAAATAATAAGTCTTTTAAACATAAAATGATTTAAATGAAAGTATCCCTAAGCCTCTCATCATTCTTCCCCACTTTTTATGGACCATGTCCTCATGGTTCCTCATCAAGAATTATGGTGGTCTATTTGTCCTTGTTTAGTGCTTCCATCCAAATGCAACAGTCGAACACTCCTTCCCTGTATTGGTTCGACAATCTACTATTGAGTGCAAAACCATGGTCTTATTACTCCCTCAGGTACATTGGGTGATTCCTTGAACTTTGGGGTGGGCATAATGATAATTGGCATTCTGAATTGCATGCCAACCTAGAATTCTTGTTGTTGTTCAATCAAAGTGATCACATGTCTGACTCTTATCAAAATCCATCTGAGATTGTTTGGAATTATTGGCTCTCTTCTTCTTACTAACTCAGGAATGAGTTGATATCTTTCCTCATAGGATTTTATTTCCAATTGGGTAAGTGTCCCTTCTATACTCTGGAATGTAGATATATTATTGAGCAAGTTTGAAACATAAAGAGGATTGATGTGATTTAGCCTTACCATTGATCGTACCATTTTGATATATTTTTCTACATGAGGCATTTCAGGCCTCATTGGTAAACCATACTTTTTCTGAGCCTCCTTATATTTTTCCATTCTACTTGACCATTCAACCTAATTCTGCATTAAGGAGACAAAGGACCTGATTTGCAGCTCACCAACATAAACATTCAACAGAGAATCATCATTATCTCCCATTAAAAACCCATGCTCGAAAACTCACACATTTGATTTTGAATGTAGAGGTGGCTATGGAAGTAATCCTGTAGAGAATCTCTATCATTGTGATAATCTAGACTTCTCCCCAAAATTAATTGATTAAGCTTCCATTTTAGAAACTTCTCTCTAAGAAACAAAGCATATACCCCTACTAGTCTTCTCATCCAAAGCATCACAAAACTTATCTCTACTGCTTTCCCAAGTCTTCTTTCAATTTCATTATTTTCTTCCTCTAACTTTTGTACCTGCTTTTTTAGTTGATCATTTTCATGCTTGAATTGTAGGGCTACCAGGGAGAGATATTTAGGTTGGGTCTTTGGTGGAACATCTAATGAAATATCAAATGGGATGGGAAGCAAAGTGATCTGTATAGGATCTAGACTAGATTGCAGTATTTAAATGCTTAACTTTTACAATGCTTTTACAATGATTATTTCAAGTTAATTAAATCGAAATTAACTTAAGGAAATAACAGAATGAAAGTAATAACAAGGTGAGTATAACAGAAAGGAAGGAAATGAGAGACAGAAAGAGAGAAAAGAAGAGAAGTGCAAACAGTTGATAACGGAGTTCGTCACGAAAGTGACTACGTCTCCGGGTCCACTCCAATAGAGAGACTGATCCGATTAACTCCAAAATTAATTACAAAGCACCACAATCATTCTCCAAGAACTTCGGCAGCATAACAGCGCTCTGACATGCAAGAATGACTCAAAGAATCTCCACAAGACCTCTCTTTCGATTAACTCCACAGCTTCAAGACTTCGTCACCTGAAAAAAAACTTCCCCCCAACTCTAACCTCAAGCCTCCTTTAAATACATAAAATTTCCTCAAATTGGCCTTCAACCAATTGATTTGAAAATATTCCCCTTATCTCTCCAAAATACATAAAAATCTTTACAATCTCCCTTTTACACATAAAAATCTTCAAAATATCCCCCTTTTTACATAATAAATCTTTAAGAATATTTTAGAGCCCTTCAACTTAGCAATACTCGGGCTTTCATTGTTTAGGGGGTTTGGATTTTAATCTTAAAAAAAAAGATTAAAGTTTGTTTAATTTTTAATTTAGGAGTTTGTTTTGATTTTTATAAGGCACTCGGGTTAAAACATTCATCAAATCGGTCCGATGCCATATATAAACCATATCCATCCGCTGGCTCGTCGGTTATAAGTCTTTTTGGGGAACCCGTAGTTCCGGGTTCCACTCCCGGCCGATGCATTTAAAAACAAATTTCAACCGACAGTAAACAAAACAAATGCGCACCATTCACTCTTAGCGGCCCGCATGTGGCGCAACGGCCAGTCAACCAACTCCCTCGCGGGAGAATAGGGGTTCGAATCCCCCCAATAGACATTTTGAAACAAATTCAAAAACCGTCGAGAGCACGAGACCTGGGCCACGTGGCATGCCAAGCAGGTGCCACGTGGTGGATTACAATTCGCTAACAGAGATGATTGAATGCCGACATGGTATGATGACGTGTCCAATGACATGGCCTAATGACTGTACCAGTTGATTGGAAGTACGGACTGCTGACTGGGCCTGCTGACTAGGCGTACGAACTGCCACGTGTCACTTCGCGATTGGTTCGTACAATGCTGACGTGGATGCCACGTGTCAACTTCTGGTTCAACCACTTCACTTGTCTGTACAGTACGGAATGATGACATCATCATCTGTACGGTCAAAGTCAACCCTTCATAGCACAATCTTTGACTGACGATATCTGGAGCATATGGTGTCAGATTTCGACGAAACGAACACCATTGGAATCGTGTCGACGAGCTCTTCGCGATGACACCGACTTCCAAGATTTTTGACGATGCCATTTTTTTCGCCTTCTGGATGCCCCTGATTCCAGTTTGACCAAAGGTTTGACTGGCTATAACTCGTGCAAACGGACTCCTTTTCGCTCCGTTTGAGTTGCGTTGGAACCAGGACGCTGAGATCTTTCTGATGGTGTAGATTCTAGAGAAAAATGAGACACTTCAATTTTCACTAAAAAATGTCCACTGGATCAGGCCTCCCCACTGAAGACCTTTTGGACCTCCAAAAGTGGCATTTACTCTGACAATAAGTGAGGACTTGGCCTCCCCACTTGTCCTGTATCCTCTGTACATCTGAATACCTGACTCACAAGCACAATGAAGACTGCAACAATATTGTTGAACATAAGCATAACTTTATCACTTCCATAAGCATCTACATCAATTGTCGTAGCCACTAACCAACAAAAATTGACTAGCATCAAGCTGAAAACCAATGCAGAAATGAAGGAGAATAAGTCAACAACCATTCGATCCTTTACAACAGGAACATTATTACCCAAGGATCCATCAATGCTTTCAATAATCATTTTCTCATGCTGTATTGCAAGTGCATCCTGCAACATCTGACCCTGGTTAGCTACTCCAAGTTCAAGTGTAGAACCACCTGTACTAACAGACATAAGAGTTAACTCTTTACTTGCATTAATTACCCTCTTTAACTGCCCTATGTTTGCAAAAGATTGATCAGTCTTAATCTTGCGAGAATGTACAATATACTGTATGCCATCCTTAAACAAGTGATAATGATTCTTTTCCCTGTAGAAAATAGCTTTCCTGTCATATAAATAAGGGCTTCCAAGCACTATCCCGCAGATATCCAGTGGAACTACATCAAACTGAACTTCATCCACAAACTTACTAGTGATTGTGAACCTTAAGGTGCATTGTTTTGTTACTTGCAACTTATCATTTTCACAAATCCAGCCTAGTGGATAAGGTTTCTTATGTTGTGTAGTTTTTAACCCCAAGTTCTTTACAACACTTTCTGAAATTAAATTCACTTGAGAACCACTATCTATGAGTGCATCAATTTTACTGTTCTTAGCACCAACCCTTAAATGAAAAAGCTCATTCTTTTTTACATCTTCAAAGAAATCATTAACTGTAGATGAAGAAGCACAACTAGCAACAAAAACACCAGAAATATGAGCTTTACCTTTTAGACCCATCGCTGTTATCTTAGTCTCATCATCTGAATCTGAACCAAGATCCATAACAACATTTGCGGCTTTCTCCTTACCCTTCTGTTTCTGATTACGTCTTTGAGCCCACTTAGGCTTCAGTTCTAGATGTAACTTCCAACAATGATTTTCATCATGACCTTCCTTGTCACAATGAGTGCAAGAAAGTTTCTCATCCTTCTTAACTGTAGCTACCTTCTTTCCTTTCCCTGTCTCTACATTCTTAGAAGATTTCTTTACATCATTATCAATAAAAGATCCTTTACCCCTTGACTCTAAGTGTGTAGCTTGAACAGACACTTCATCCAGATTACAAGGGTTCAAAGCCAAAATGGAATGCCTAAGGTAGGAATGCAAACCTCCTATGTACTTCAACAAAGTGTCTTGGGCATACAAAGGAACATTCAAAGCAATAGCCTTCTTCCTAAATTCATGGGTGTACTCTTGGACAGTTTGACCCTTCCCTTGCCTAAACATTTGCCAATCCATCATTAACTGCTGCATATGTCCTAAGGGATAAAACTACTTCTTAAGAGCATTAATAAATTCTGCCCAAGTTAAACTGACCCTACCATGTTGTGAAACTTCTGCCTTAGACTTACTCTCCCACCAGGTTAAAGCAGTACCTCCTAAACGAAGAGTAGCTAATTGGATCCTATCAACATCATCTATTAGGTTTTGGACTCTACAGTACACCTCTATTTGTTGAATCCAATCATCCAATTTTTCAGCATTAAGTTCACCACAATACTTTGGTAAATCAAATTTTATATCCAGTTTGATCTTAGGTTTATACCCACTCTTGAAAGATTAGAAGAAATAGAATGAGGAGAAGATGGAGAAGAAGGAGAAGGAGTAGAGGGAGGAGAAGAAGAAAAGGGATGATCTGGTTTCTTGCCACCATCTCTATGTTGTTCCTCTTTCTTGTCTTTGCGATCTTCTTGCTTCGAGGAACCTTCTTCACGTTCCTTCCGTTCTTGTCTCTCCTGAAAAAGTATGTCCACCTTTGCCTTCATCTCAAGGAATGCTCTTCGAAATTCCTGCTCACTGATCTCTTTAGGAACCTGCATTCCAGAAACTGACATCTTCGGAAATGATCTACGCTTCCCGATCTCAGGATCAAAGTCTTCGAGCTTGCCTTCACCCTTCTGAATCCTGGATCTCGTTAGCATTCAAAAAAAAAAAAACTGCAATAATAGCCAACTAGGCTCTGATACCAACTTGATCTGTATAGGATCTAGACTAGATTGCAGTATTTAAATGCTTAACTTTATAATGCTTTTACAATGATTATTTCAAGTTAATTAAATCAAAATTAACTTAAGGAAATAACAGAATGAAAGTAATAACAAGGTGAGTATAATAGAAAGGAAGGAAATGAGAGACAGAAAGAGAGAGAAGAAGAGAAGTGCAAACAGTTGATAACGGAGTTCGTCACGAAAGTGACTACGTCTCGGGTCCACTCCAATAGAGAGACCGATCCGATTAACTCCAAAATCAATTACAAAGCACCACAATCATTCTCCAAGCACTTCGGTAGCATAACAGCGCTCTGACGTGCAAGAATGACTCAAAGAATCTCCACAAGACCTCTCTTTCGATTATCTCCACAGCTTCAAGACTTCGTCACCTGAAAAAAACTTTGATTACAACTCTAACCTCAAGCCTCCTTTAAATACATAAAATTTCCTCAAATTGGCCTTTAACCAATTGATTTGAAAATATTCCCCTTATCTCTCCAAAATACATAAAAATCTTTACAATCTCCCTTTTACACATAAAAATCTTCAAAATATCCCCCTTTTTACATAATAAATCTTTAAGAATATTTTAGAGCCCTTCAACTTAGCAATACTCGGGCTTTCATTGTTTAGGGGGTTTGGATTTTAATCTTAAAAAAAAAGATTAAAGTTTGTTTAATTTTTAATTTAGGAGTTTGTTTTTATTTTTATAAGGCACTCGGGTTAAAACATTCATCAAATCGGTCCGATGCCATATATAAACCATATCAATCCGCTGGCTCGTCGGTTATAAGTCTTTTTGGGGAACCCGTAGTTCCGGGTTCCACTCCCGGCCGGTGCATTTAAAAACAAATTTCAACCGACAGTAAACAAAACAAATGCGCACCATTCACTCTTAGCGGCCCGCATGTGGCACAATGGCCAGTCAACCAACTCCCTCGCGGGAGAATAGGGGTTCGAATCCCCCCAATAGACATTTTGAAACAAATTCAAAAACCGTCGAGAGCACGAGACCTGGGCCACGTGGCATGCCAAGCAGGTGCCACGTAGTGGATTACAATTCGCTAATAGAGATGATTGAATGCCGACGTGGTATGATGACGTGTCCAATGACGTGGCCTGATGACTGTACCAGCAGATTGGAAGTACGGACTGCTGACTAGGCCTGCTGACTAGGCGTACAAACTGCCACATGTCACTTCGCGATTGGTCCATACAATGCTGACGTGGATGCCACGTGTCAACTTCTGGTTCAACCACTTCACTCGTCCGTACAGTACGGAATGATGACGTCATCATTCGTATGGTCAAAGTCAACCCTTCATAGCACAATCTTTGACTGACGATATCTGGAGCATATGGTGTCGGATTTCGACGAAACGAACACCATTGGAATCGTGTCGACGATCTCTTCGCGATGACACCGACTTTGAAGATTTTTGACGATGCCATTTTTTTGCCTTCTGAACGCCGCTGATTCCAGTTTGACCAAAGGTTTGACTGGCTATAACTCGTGCAAACAGACTCCTTTTCGCTCCGTTTGAGTTGCGTTGGAACCAGGACGCTGAGATCTTTCTGATGGTGCAGATTCTGGAGAAAAATGAGACACTTCAATTTTCACTGAAAAATGTCCACCGGATCACAAAGCAAGGTAGTGTGGTGGCACCGTGAAAGTAGAGGCTTCTTGTGAATAAAACCGCATAGATTGTTGTTTTAATTGCTCTTCCTTTTGCTGCAATTATTCTTTTAATTTTGTAATTTCCTCAACATTTGCTAATTCTTGTACACTAGCTTGTTGTAGGGCCTCCTCAGTTTTATTCAATTTCTCTCTATACCTTGCTTCACTTTGTTCAATTTGTCTTTCCAATTCCTGAGTTTTGTTGAAGGATTGCTACAATTCCTCTTCTTTTCTTCTCAAATTTTCTTCAAGGAATTGCATGTTCTTCCTCTCTTGCTCTAATTCAGCTTCCAATTTGGACATTTTCATAACCCTTAACAATTCATCAGTTTCTAATTCATCTTCATTCAATTTTTCATGGATTTCTTCTTCTTCAATCAATGGTTCTTTTCCTTTTCTTTTTTCATATGTCAGAGAAGGTGTAGGGGATCTCACAGTCTCCTCTATTTCAAATTCCTTTGATGCTTCTTGCTCTTCAGATTGTGCCTTAGACTCTTCAGCATAGTCATGGATTTCAACAATAGGGGTTCTTTTAGGAGTCGGCATTGGGCCTTCAGGAGGGCTTTGAGGCTGCTCAGGAGAATGCATTGGCGTGTGGGTTTCCTCATGACCTGCAACAATTTTCATCAAGCTTTCAGAAGTAGGGGTTTGAGTTGTAGGTGTCTCTTCAGGGGTGGAAACAATGGTCTCGGCATGGCTAGGGCTCTCTTCATGCAAATATTGATTTTTATTTTTGGAACTAGTACGAGTTACCTTAGAGGATTCTTTTATTTTTATTTTACCCCTCTTTTGTTTTCCCTTGGAAGATTCACCTTTCTCAATCTTTGACCTTTTTGCTGTGGCCCCCCTTGTGGGTTTCCCTTATTTATTTCCTATGGGTCCAAACAAAAATTCTAACTAGCCTTGTTTCCTAGATTCTTTCTTTAAGAAATGGTGCTTAATTATTAAATGAATTAACCCCTGTATTTTATGGAAGACTCCCCTCTAGAATTTACTCCTAAAATCATGGAAGCAATTTGTTGGAACAAAAATGCTGGTAGATTTATTCTAGTGGAGGGTTTTGTCTATCCATACCTTAAATGTATCAATAGTTGTATTCCTGACCCTAATATAGTGTCGTACTGTCCCTCATAGGTGAAGAATTTCATGAGCCATGTTACAACAGTTCTCCATGGTTTGTCCAAACTGTGACGAGCTATTCCATGTTGGTCTCCCTTATGCATCAAAATTTTTGACCTCCTTTCTGGTTCTTGGTGAAATGCTGCCACCAATTTTTCAAACTTGACTCGACCCTTGTTAACTAGTTTTCCTTCAATTGGAATTCCATAAATTTCACTTATTATTTCTAGAGTGACTTCAATAATTTCACCCCTTACTCTAGTGACATTTACGTGAAAATTTCTCACAAATTCCTCTATGATTTCTGGTTGAAAACCTTCATATTTCATTATAAGATTTAGCCATCCAACTTCACTTAACCATCTCTTGGTTTCTAAATCAAGAGTGAGGTTTTTTGGCTTTGCATTCCTTTTGTTCCCCATTTCTTCCTATCAACAATGGTGGACTTCAACTAGTAGATTGAATTACTTACCAAAATGTGGAATGATTTTTCCTTGTTTTTGGAGTAGCCATTTTGAAAATGACACGACGTGTCATTAATTTCTTACATTAATTTCATTTACTGCTCTGGACAATTCGCATGCCACAAAATGAGGTTTCAATTTAATTCATAAGGTTGGTGGCGTCTCTTACACATGTCAACATGAACTTGGAATTTTTTTAAAAAGACAGGCATATCATAATAAGATCCATTATTATTATTGACATCATCCAATTCCACATCATTCCTTATATAAACTATCCCACTGCTTTTTGAAATGATTAAAAGTCATTTATTATCATTATTAATAACAATATAGCAAAGATGTCTAGACTTAAAAATATTTACCTATTTTACATTAGTCTAACTACTTTAGAAAATAATATTCACATTAAATGCACACCTCTATTTATTTTGAGCCTTTGAGTTCTTTAGGATCCTTTAGGAGCTCTCAGGAGCTTTGGAATTACATGAGTTGAAAGCCTTTGATATCTTTAGGAGCCTTTAGGAGTTCTTCAAGAGCCTTCAAGAGCTCTCAGGAGCTTGGAACTTCAGGAGTCTTCAGGAACTATTGAGCCAAATGGAGTCTTTAGAGTCTTTAGGAGCCTTCAGGAGCTTTTGGGAGCTCTTCAGGAGCCTTCAGGAGCTTTCAGAAGTTAACTTAGATAAACCACCATTACTGGTTTTTAGTCATTTTTTTTTTGAAAGTAAACTACCAATTGTTGGTTTTCAATTTACTTCCATTTTTCTCAAGGTAAGCCACCATTTGCTAGTTTTCAATTTACCCTATTTATTCTTTCCTTCCTCAAAGGTTCAAAGATCTTCTCTCATGGAAGAGATGTCTTCCATGAGAAAATATTCAATTTTGTGTTGCAAATCATCTAGAAACTCCTTTGTTGCTATCTTATGATATGTCTTTAGTCAATGACCATTAACTAGCATAACTCTCTTTTCTCCATCAATCAGAACCAATTGGACAACTCCATTTTCAAATACTTGTTCTATCTCATAGGGTCCTAGCCATCTGGTATGGATCTTCCCCTTAAAGTCTTCAAATTTGGAGTCAAATAACAATGCCCAATCTCCTTTGAATTGTCTGGACACAATATGTTTATCAATCCATTCCTTCCTTTGCTTCTGAATCACGTCTATATGTTGAAGTGCCTCCATTCTCATTTCATCAAGTCTTTTGAGCTACAAAATTCTACTTTTCTTAGATTTAGGTAAATCAATTCCAATCTCTATTGCTATTTTTAATGTCCTTAATTCAAATTCTATTGGCATGACTAGTTTTTTTCCATACACAAGTTCATATGGAGAAAATCCAGTTGTTGTTTTCCATGTGGTATTATAGGCCCATACTGCTTCATCCAACCTATTTGCCTAGTTTGTTTTCCTCAATAAAACTATTTTTCTCAGGATATTCTCAAATTCTCGTTTAGTGACCTTCACTTGTCCATTTGCTTGAGGATTATATGGTGAATATTTTCTATGTGTCATTTGGTATCTCTGCAAAAAGGATTCCATCATTACTGATACAAACTGTGGTCCTTGGTCTGAAACAATTTCTTTGGGTGCATCAAATCTCTAAAGAATTTTCTTGTATAGAAAATCTACAACTTTATCTTCTTTTGTTGTTGGTAATGCTTTCAGCTCAACCCATTTTGTTGCATAATTTGTACAAAAAAGTATGTAACATTTCTCTTGTTAAGGTGGATATACTTGTCCACAAAATAGATTCCCCATTTTTCAAATGGTTCCAGAGCTATTTGTGGCTGAAATGACATCTCCATGGTTGGTGTGGGTCTTCCCATCCACTGACATTCATCATAGTGTTTGACAAAGAATGAAACATCCTTTGTCATTGATGGGAAAAAGTAGCCAACTCCTAAGATCTTATGAACTGTCCTTACCATCGAATACTGTCCTCCTTTAGGCTCATGACAATAGGCATGTACTACATCATAGACATCTAACTCAACTACACATCTATGAAGAACATGACTAGGGCACAATTTAAATAAAATACCATTAATCCATTGAAATCTGGAACTTTCACGAATCAACCTCTTTTTTTATTTATGACTGAAGTGACTTGGGCACTTACCTGTTACAAGGCAATTTTCCAACAAACCATGGTGGATGAATTGATATTTCAAATAAATGTTCAACTAGAAACTTATCATCCATTATTTCTTGATCATCCTATAGTACAATTTTAGAAAGAAAGTCAACAACAACATTATCTTTTCCAGTCTTATCTATGATAGTAACATCAAATTCCTGCAACAACAGTAACCATCTAATATTGTGTCCACCTAATACAACCTTGTTCATCAAATATCTAATTGCAACATGGTCTGTATGTACATAAAATTTGTAACTTTTAATATAATGCTTGAATTTGTTTATTGCATATACTATAGCTAAAAATTTCTTTTCTATTGTTGTATAATTTCTTTTAGCAGGATTTAAATTTTTGCTAACATAAGAAATTGCATGCATGGCATCATTGTCATATTTTTGTCCTAACATTGCTCCAATGGCAAGATTGGATGCATTAGCTAGTATGTATGCGAAATGGTTCTCGCCAAACTGGTCCTTTGATAATTGGAGTTGTTAAAGTTATTTTAATTGTCTCAAAATATTTTTGACAATCTTCAGTCCATACAAACTCCTCTTCTTTCTTGATTAGTGTAAACAATGATGCTGTAATTTTACTAAATCCTTCTATAAATATTTTGTAATACCCAACATGCCGAAGAAAAATTTGAACACCAGTTTGGTTCTTAGGGATCTCAATGTTCTGTATGATCTCAACTTTCTTGGGATCAACCTTTATCCCCTCTTTTGAGATGTGATGTCCTAGAACAATGCCCTTTGTCATCATAATGGAACCTTTTTCATGATTTAGTGATAATATGTGATCCTTATAGCATTGCAAGATCTTTTCTAAGTTTTGTAGTGCCTCTTCAAATTTTTTAGCATGGACTATAAAGTAATCCATATAAATTTTGACATAGGAAGTGGTGAAATCTATAAATATAGCAAGCACTGCTCTTTGAAATGTGGTTGGTGCATTACATAGTCCAAATGGTAAGATTGTATATGTGTATGTACCCGAAGGACAGGTAAAGGTAGTTTTGTCTTGATCTTCAGGGGCTACTTGGATTTGGTTATATCCACTAAATCTATCAAGAAAAGAGAAGTAGGTTCTACCTGCTAGGTTATCTAGTACTTGGTCGATGAATGAAAATGGGAAATGGTCTTTCTTTGTGGCTTTATTCAATTCTCGATAATCTATGCACACATTCCATTTACAATTCTTCTTTGGGACAATAACCAGTGGAGAAACCCACTGACTATCAGAGTTTGGGTATATGAACCCTACTTTGAGCAGCTTCTCTATTTCTTTTTTAACAATGTCATGAAGAACAGGATTGATACCCCTTTGTCCTTGTTTGATTGGTCTTACATCTTCTGTGTAGATGTGATGACTACAAATTGAAGGATGCATTTCTCTCATATCAATATAGTCCCAAGCAAATACTTCAGTGTGTTTTTCTAAAGTTTCCTTCAATTTTTTTCTTTCTTTGGGGATAAAGATGAATTAATCATGAGAGGTTTATCTCTAGCTATTGTAATCTCTTTGGTGTCTATTTTGGAATCAATGGATTTTTCAACAAGTGTATTCAAAGGGAAAAGGTTTTTTTCATGTAATGTTGTTTAACAATTTTGTTTCTCAATTTCTAAAGTAAAATCTTGTTCTTCACATTCTTGAACATGTTCAACTATAGTAACCATGGCTAACTCCACAATACCATCACCTTCTAATTCTAAATCTTCATCCACCCAAAGTTGAGTGTTTGGTTGAATTGACGGTTGTGCTGGTGGATAGAGTGACAATTCTTTATGAATTTTGACCATTTGATATGATCATGCTTCCAGATATACAATCAATTAAGGTGGCAACAATAGCCAACCATGGTCTACCTAAGATGATTAGATATCTAAAATATTTGTTTATAGATTTAAGAACCAAAAAGTCAACTAGATAATCCTATGTGTTAATGGTGACCATGATCTCTTATATAATACCTTTTGGTTTTGTAGTAAATTGGTCAGCTAATTGTAGAATAGTTGTTGTTGGTTGAATAGTTGTCATCCCTAGCATTTCAACAATATTAGATGTGATAACATTTATGGCATCTCCTAAATCAATTAGGACATTGTTTACCTCTACTCCATTTATACTCAAGGTTATTATAGGACTTCCAGAATCATTATATTTCCGGGGAAGCAATCGTCCTTATAGTGCAACAGTCAATTTTGTCTCTACTTGTATTTTAGGAGGCAACTTCTTTCTCCTTGGAGTTTTCATGCAAAGGGATTTTACTAACTGGTTTCGCTCTAGTATGTCCTTAATCGCTTGCAGTAATGGTATTTCAATGTTTGTTTTCTTCAACTCATGAAGAAGTTGAGAATCAACAACATTCATGTAATTGGGTTGAGAGTTTTTCAGGAGTGAGATTTTCTCCCTTCAATCTCTCAAGGTAAGGTGCTTGATTGATGTTATGTTCCTCTTCAAATTTTTGTGTTTCTGCTAAAGTTTCAATTTCTTTCCCATCTTATTGAGCTTTTTCTACTGGTTTAGATTGAACAATTTGATTTCTCGGTTGAATATCATTAGCATCAATTGTGTTCAAATTAGAGGGATTTTCATCATTATGGGTATTTGTGGGATTTGCAACTGGTTGAGCTGGTAGTTGAGGTTGATTCACTTGGTCATTAATGGAATTAGGAGAATTTATCATAAGGGTTGTTTGTCTCCAGGGACGTTTTTTCCGTTGATTTTTCCATTTGGAACTACATCCGATTTTGTTGCCATGATGGCTGATTTGATTGCCACTATGTCTACTGATCAGCTTGCCATTATGATTGGTTCCATTGGGGATTCATGCATTCAAGTTGTCCCCAATATGTAGGTGGTGGTTGATATGGAAGGATCCATTAGTTTTGGTTTTTCCAAGGGTTTTGATTCTAGTTTGATGTAGAACCATACTATCCTTGGTTGGTGTTTTAGGGTCTTTGGCCAACATAATTAAGTTCCTCTTCGACCACTGGTGGTTTCTTCAAATTTCTTTTTATTCCATCCAAAAGATTACAAGAATTTGTTGAGTGTGGTTTTTCACAAATTTCACATACATCAACTTGATTCAATGTACATTCTCTTAAAAGGTGTTTCCCCCTACACTTGGAGCAATAAATAGACAATGGTTCAGTGTTCTTCCTATCTCCTTGCATGTTGAGATGAAGAAGTAAATCATTCTTCGTGTTTTCTAATTCCTCCATTACTTTAGACACATCAGTGGTACGAGCCTTGTTTCTTCTGGAGTTTCTAGTTCCTACCCTAGTTCTAGAGTAGTTTCTACATATCTCAACAATGTCATCGAAGGAAAGATTGTTAATGTCTCCCTTTCCCATAAGATTAAAGGAATCTCTTGATTCGTCATCAATTCGTCTTAGGAAAATTATTTTGCTAATTTCATTATCCATCCTGTTAGTACACCTTTGATGCACAAATAGGAACCTATTAGTATAGTCTTCTAAAATTTCATCCTCCATTTTCCTGATTCGAAACAATTCCTCCTGTATATGTCTAAAAATGGTCAGGATTAAGCTTGTTAATTAATTAAATATGATTCATTTAATTAATTCTCTTGAAGTCATCTACATATAAATAAATTTAATTATTTATTTATATCGTTCATTTTCTAAATTCTTCTACCTTAAATTAAATAAATAATGTTATTTAATTACTAACATTTATATCTTCCGCTTAATTAAATTATATAAATTTCCACAATTTATTTATATTTGATTATCATTCTATTCTAAAGTTTGAATATTTTGAATATTCAAATAATGGAATATTCTCCATCCCGTAATCAAATTAAATATTAAATATTTTATTTAATATTTTCCTCTAATTTCATTTTCTAAAACATAATTAAATATGATTTATTTAATTATGCAAGTTTCCATTTTCATCTTCACTTCCAAATTGAATAAATATATTCTAACTCATCCTTCGAAACAAAAGTTTCCCTTTGAAACTCAATGACGGAAATTGAAAGAAAAGGGAAACCTTCCATCTTCTCTTCCACTTTCGAAAATCTCCCGCCATCTGTTCGAACAAGCTTCATCTGAACCGTCGATCGAATCAGCCAATTGAATCCGTTCGAAAACTCTATAAAAGCCTATGCAAATCCAAGCCTTGGTTAATCATCCACATTTACACGCATGCACTCACCTTCGCATAACTACGCATACATACGTTCATGCAATTAGCTTATGCATTCATATCAGTTTCAATATCACAGACACACTTTTATCCTAGCATGGCCTTGCATTTTAGTATAATATGCATTTTTATTTACATCTTGTTCTTCATGCTATCATTTTGTTGAGCATTGGTTTGCTGATCTGAGAGCCATTTGAAGCAACAAAACACTAGAGTTAGAGGAAGATAAGACGGTTTCAGGAAGCTGCTGTTACGGTTTGCATTATTTTGTTTCTTTTTCAAATTTTCTAATATAATGTCTTATTAATATGTGTTTGATTTCATCTACATTGATACATTTTTCACTCACACATAAAATCGCACCCACCGTGGGGCGGGAACCCACGAATTTGACATTGTCTGCAAGTTTCTTTTGATAGTTTCGCATTCTAGAGTCAATTTTCAAAAAAAAAATGGCGTTTAGGCGCATTTGAAATCTTCTGCGGCACATATAGGGTCTTAACTCTTTTGTTTTGCAGGATTCTGGAGCGCATCTAGTGACTGTTTAAGCACATCTAGTGACTGTTTAAGCACATCTAGTGATTGTTTAAGCGCATCTAGTGACTATTTAAGTGCATCTAGTGACTGTTTAAGTGCATCTAGTGACTGTTTAAGCGCATCAAGTGACTTTTATTTTTCACACAAAGACTGTTTTTAGAGCATATAAATCTTTCTTCCGGCGCATTTAGCTTATGTTCCGGTGCATTTAGCTTCTGTTCCGATGCATTCAATTTCTATTCTGGCGCATTCGAAATCTATTCTGGTGCATGCAGTTTCTGTTCCGGTGCATATATCTTCTAGCACATATAGCTTCTGTTTGGGCACATATAGACTGTAACAAAAATATAGAATTTTGAGTCTGACACCTTCCGCAGACATAATTCTCTTTCTTTTTCTGAATTATTAAAATGAAGCAATCCTAGGGTAACCACATCTGGGTTAAAATGAAGAAATCTAGGATAGTCACCACACAATGATTTGGGAATTAAAATTGAATAATTTTTTTTTGGTGAAGCAATATCTTCACTTAGATTAGATCATTGTGATTTGGAAGTTAAAAAGAACATCTGCTTGCTTTGACTGTGGCAATAGGTCTATGCTCTCCCCTTAACTAGGTGATCAGAATACCAGACTTGCCTTTTCATTTCATGAATTTTACTGCTTCAATTACATCCTTTAGAGAGCCTGCCGTAGTGGGAAAAAGTACTCACCTTACGGGAACGACTCAAGTGGGTTCAAGCCAAAACCAGGCTATTCCGCCCCACTATAAAATTTAAAGCAAGTCTGGGGAAACCCTCTTTTTCCGGTAGTGTGCAAGATAACCATCCCCAAAGCCTTTGTTCTAAAGGTTGGGAGGTCTCCTGAGGGAGTTTATTATTGCCACACCGAACGAAAACGCTTACTACGAACCTAGTGTAGTGGCCAGCCGAGTCAATTTTTGAACGTTCTAATAATCGCAGTGCAATGGGAAGGAAGAATTTTCCCCCAAGATACTCACCATATAATTGCCAAGGACTGTTTGCTCAGGGTATCCGGTATCCACTTCCCTAACTCTGAGTACGTGCCTAGAAAAGACAAAAATACGGGCGCCCCTTTGGGGGTGACACGACTGTGTGAGTCGACGCAGTTCTAAGATGTGGGTTGTTGATTACTAGAATGACCTACTTGAGCATTTAAGAGTGAGTCTGTCTGAATTGTCTTTCATGTGCAAAACCTGTGAAAACATTTGATGAAAAACATTTTCTTGATCAAACACTTCATGTTAGTATAGGGCTTTAAGAACAACTGTTTTCAAAAATGTTTGTTGTGTCTTCCATTACATTAATTCAGATAAAGTGATCATCTAGAATGAACATGAAGAATAACAACTGAAATCATTCAAAATCTTTCTGTACCATTGGTCCAAAATAAACATTCCCAATACTTTTCCCATGCTTAGAGATTGGAAGTCAACAAAATTTCCCAAGAAATCAATTTCCAAGAGAATAAAAAAACCCAAGAAACCATTAGGATTCAAGAAAACATTGCAAAAGAGAAAATTCTTGTACAAAAGTCGACAAGTCTTGCTTCACTATCGAGGATTTCTTCACAGATACCAAGACTTTGTTAGAGGATTTACTGATGAGTATGTTGTAGATCCCTTAGATTGTCAAGCTTATTATCAGAGATTAGCTCTATCACAACGACATAATCATAACCAACCTCTTGAATTTGACAACATACCACAACCTTCTATAGAATATCCTTCACATCCTAATCAAATCCTTCAGTGATTTTGAAACCTTTCTTCAAAAAAAAAAGATCAAAACTTTAAGAGTGCATTTCTCAAACAACTTTCTAATTTTTGGTTCAACTTCCCCAACAGGATTCTGAAATCCTTCATCAATTGGAAGCCACAATCAACAAATTAGGAGCATTCTTGATCATATCATAAGATTCCATATCTTATCAGATCAAGATATCATCATCATCGCACTTGTTAAAACTAGGATCTAAGTTTAGAAGAATTTTCAAAATCATATGCCTATCTTCACAAGATCCCAATTCAATAAATTGAAGGACGAAATTCAACAAGGACATATTCAAAACGTTCAAGAAGAGGGTGAAAGCAGCAATCCTCTTTACATCATGAATCGTAATCCACTTTTTGACCAAGATATGGATAAAAGAGAAGAAAATCCATTCCACCAATACAAAGACATGAACAAAACACAGATAGATAGTGATGAGGAACAAGATGAGGAACGTCTTAGAGAGGCTAAACAAGATCCAAAATTCCATAAAGCCATCAAAAATATTTTGCAGCGAGATAAGGAAAAATATTTTCGCTATCTAGCTGAACAAGGGGCTAAATTGCCTCATGACTTTAATACTGAAAATTTGAAAAACAAACCTGAAGAAACATCCCTTTCTAATCTTAGTGCTTTGACCCAACAAATCAAGGCACTTCAAGGACAAGTTAAAGAATTACAAGGGGGAACAACCATAAAGAAATACACTCTGGAGGACATATGTCCTTATCCTTTCGACAAAAGTCTTAACATGATTCCCTTTCCCAAGCATTATGAAATGCCAAAATTTGATCGCTATAATGGGAAAATGGATCCAATCAATCACGTTAGAGACTTCAGAAACATGGCATTGGAATTCGCTCATGAAGATACTTACTTGATGCGATTGTTTCCAAGGACTCTTGGAGTACACTCTATGGTATGGTTATCTAAGATTACACCTCTCGTCAGGACATTTGAAGAGTTGATTAATCTATTCACATCACAATATACCTACAACATACAACAACATATCACCATGATAGACCTTTGTAAAGTTGCACAAAAACCTAGTGAATCTTTCATTACGTTTCTTCAGAGATGGAGAAGAATGTTTGCCAGATATCCACGTCCTGTTCCTGAAAAGGAAAAGATGGTTACTTTCATTAACAGTTTAAATTCAGAAATGAGCTATCACTTGAACTTACATTGTCCTTCTTCTTTTGAGAAAATGATCGAAGATGCCATAACCATTGAAAATGCTTTGGTCAAAAGAGGAATAATAAAACATGACAAAGAAAATCCTAGCTCATCCAACCATCACAATAATCAGGACAAGTCCAAATTCTAGACTCGCAACAAAAATATGGTGAATGATGGTGTTGTTGATGCGAATCATGCCTTGATCAAACCATTCATCCTCAGTACCACAAATAGTCGCAACAACAATGTCAACTTGATTGCAAATCACGGAAATAATCCTCCTCCTTCGAGGAACAATACAAATCAACACTCTACTCCCAACCAAGGGACTTCCAACAACCAAGGTTATCGAGGAACCAATAACAATCACAATTCCTTAGGGAACACCTCGAATACAAATCCACAAATATTTTCATTCTTCTCGAATAGAAGAAATTTCACTCCATTGGGTCAATCTATAGAATCCGCATTCAAAGAGTTGATGGCCAAAAATGTCATTACTTTGCCGCCTCAACGAAATTATGAGCCCAGTGTAAAGCCTCCATCATGGAATGAGGCATACTATTGTGATTATCATCGGTGTAAAGGTCATCGCACAAACAACTGCCAAGCCTTGAAGAATGCCATTCAAGACTTAATCGACAATGACATCATTACAATAGAAGGAAATCAAGAAACCAACGCAGACCACCAAGCATTTCACAACCCTTTGCCAAATTATCAAAAGGGTGAGTCTTCTGAAAAAAATGTGAATCATATCAATGATGATCATATAATCAACCATCTCTACATAGACGACGAGCGGGTAAATGTCACTAAAGTCAACAAAAAGGTGGAATATAGAGAAGTCAACGCAACAACAAGAGCGCAAGGTAAAGTTGTCTTAAAGGGCGCCTCTTCAAAAACCACTGAACCTCCACCTCAATATCAATATGATTTGGTCAATCAGCTCTGGAAAACCCCTGCTCAAATCTCTATTCTGGAACTATTGAAGATTTCCCCAGCCCATAAGGAAATTCTTGAAAAAGCCCTCGTTGAAACTAATGTATCCATTGACTTGGATGTGAATCAATTTCAAGCCATGGTAGGACATTTGTCCTCACCCACTTGCCTTTCATTCTCTGAAAAAGATGACATTTCCTTAACTCATCCCCATAATTCATCATTGTACTTAGAAGTCATGATTCACAAGTTTCATATCAGAAGAGTTCTAATAGATGGAGGTGCTGGTTTGAACATCTGTACCATGAAGTTGGTTAAGGCCTTAGGATTTTCTGAGGATTCCATTGATTTCAGAAGAAAGATTACCATAAAAGCTTATGATGATGAAGAAAGAGCATCTAAGGATCTAATCATGTTGCCAATCAGAGTGGGCCCTATTATAAAGAATAATTTTTGTCAAGTGTTGGACTGTAATCTTGCATATAATATCTTGTTGGTTCGTCCTTGGATCCACGACATGCAAGTTGTCCCATCAACCTATCATCAATGTCTCAAGTTTCCTTATGATGGACAAGAAATCACAATACCAGCTGATAATTCTAATATTCAAACTTGTGCCAACATAAAAGCTAGTCAAGATACTTTGGTCCCTAACAATCGAGAAGTTCATGCTAAGACTTCTCTAAAGATTGACACATAAATCAGTCAATTGACCAATAGTTTTGACAAAAAAATGAAATTCAAGGATCATGGGGTTGGAGAATACTCTCTTTATCTTGCCAATCCACCTACATCACCTCGAATCATATGGACAACCGTCTACCAAGGAACATCAAATATCAACATCATCAACATCAAAGCAACCACCAATAGAGCCCATCACAAAATTTAATGGACAATTCATCAAAGAAAAATTTCCCATGGAAAATCTTGAGGATACAAAAATTCTAAACTGGCTCTATAAAGATGAAGATGAAGCAGTCTCCAATGTCAAATTACCCACAGACAAATATGGAAAAGGATACTCAATCATGCAGAAGATGGGCTATGACAAAGGTTCTATTGGAAAGAGGAAGGAAGGAATAGTTGAACCTATTCACCTTTGTGGACTCACTGCAAAAGAGAAAACTGGATTGGGTTATGATACTCACTCCAAAGAAAGAACATCCAAACAACTACATGACATCATCTTTGCATTGCAAGAAGGCTCAGATTCACGAGAAACATGCTTGACAACAGCTCAAAAATTCTTGGATAACAATTTTGACACAGACTGTGCTGAATATGAATGGGACACTATTTACAATGATGAGTTCTGGAGGGATAAAGAGGTTGATGTAATACACCAGTACACCCCAACTCTAATTGAAGGTCAAGGTTTAGGGTCCCAACCACAAGAATCTGAACCACAAATTGACTATGATTCTAGTGATACTGAATCGGATCTAAACGAACAAGACTATTACGAGGACAGTATCATCATTGACCCACCTCATACCTTGAATTCTACCAACCACTCCATCATGACCTTAACCATAGTTGACTTCACACAAACTGATGATCCATTATCTTTAATTTATCCTGATCTTATTGATTGGGAGTCAACCGAACCTATCAATATACCCATGTTTCCAAGTGACGAAGCTATCGTAAACTTCCTTTTTGCAGATGATATAAATGATTGTTCCACCAACAATTTTCGACATAGATTTTTTGATGAGGAGAGTGTCAAGTCTCCTAGATGCAAAAGTAAAAACAAAAGAAAAATCTAATGGTGAAAACCAGAATCTGGCAGTATTAGATCAAACAAAAGATAAAATAAAGAGTGTATCCAATGGTGAAAACCTCTTTGAGGCACCAGATGATAGGAATCTTGACACTCTCCCAGAATATTACAATGAGCCATCACCCATTTTGATTGAGCCTACAAATGCTGTCGATCTTGAAACTTTCGACAAACCAAGGATTTTACAATTTGCTGCATCAATGACAGAAAAAGAAATACCAGAGTTCATGAAATTCTTGAAAGCAAATCAAGTCAATTTTGCATGGTCTTACACTGACATGCCTAGTCTTGACCCTGATCTTATCATGTATCACTTGTCTATCAAACCAGGGACCAAGCCGGTGGAACAAAAACTCAGAAAGATGCACCCTCATGTGGCATTATTGGGTAAGGAAGAACTGAGAAAACTCCTTGATGTGGGCTTCATAAGACCAATTGACTATGCAGAATGGATCTCCAACATTGTTCCTGTATCCAAACCAGATAAAACTGTGAGAATATGCACATATTTCAGAGATCTTAATAAAGCATGTCCTAAGGATGACTTCCCATTACCAAACATTGACACCATAGTAGATCTGACAGCTGGCCATGCCATGTATTAATTAATGGATGGTTTTTCTGGCTACAACCAAATCAAGATCGCACCAGAAGACCAAGAGAAAACAACTTTCACGTGTCCATGGGGAGCTTATTGTTGGAACGTCATGCCTTTTGGTCTAAAGAATGCTAGGGCTACCTATCAAAGAGCCATGACTACAATCTTTCATGACATGATGCATATCTTCATGGAAGATTATGTAGATGATATATTGGCAAAATCATACACTAGAGAAGGACATCTTGAAGTTTTATCCAAAATATTTGCAAGATTAGACAAATTCAAAGTTCGTCTCAACCCTAAGAAATGTGTCTTTAGGGTCAAATCTGGAAAACTTTTGGGGTACATTGTTTCAGAAAAAGGAATTGAAGTAGATCCTGCAAAAGTACAGGCAATTATGGAAATGCCTCCTCCAAAGAACATTAGTCAATTAAGATCATTACAAGGACAATTGCAGTCTATACGAAGGTTCATTGCACAATTGGCCGACAAAAGTTTACCTTTCACACATCTATTGCACAAGAATGTTCATTTCAAATGGGATGAAAAATGTGAATTGGCGTTTCAACAAATCAAATAGTATTTAATGACTCCACCAGTTCTCATACCACCAAATCTAGATAAACCACTGATCTTATACATTTCCGCAACATAAACATCTCTGGGGGCACTGATAGCGCAAGAAGACTCTATAGGAAAGGAACGCACAATCTACTACATCAGCAGAACAATAACAAGTCATGAGCTCAACTACACTTCTATTAAGAAGGCTTGTTTGGCAGTAGTTTTTGCTTCATAGAAATTTTGGCATTACATGCTAACCCATACAATCAATCTAGTTTCAAAAATTGATCCACTCAAGTATTTGTTAAGCAAAGCATCATTAACAGGAAGGTTAGAAAAATGGGTAATGATTCTGATTGATCGCAAGGCAATCAAAGGACAGGCTATCACTGATCAATTAGCTGAAGCACCACTACAAGCAGATCATCCCCTACACATTGAATTTCCGGATGCTGATGTCTTTTCTGCAGAATCTAAACAAACATGGTCCTTATATTTTGATGCTTCTTTCACCCAACATGGATCAAGTGCAGGGGTGATCCTATAATAGTGGTTTACAATTTTTGGCCAAATTGGACACTAAAATTATTATTTTTAACTAAATCTTCACATCCGGACACCTATAGCGGCTAAACTGTGAGGAATTTGAAGATGGTGCAAACTAGAGTCTCATCAAATTTTGTCTGTAGATTCTAAAAATATTTTTTTCAAAATTTTTGGAATCAAATTGCACTTCTTTTTCCATCTCCCACAAAAATAGATTTTTCAGAAAACAACATTTTTAAAAAGTGACGACAATAGATAACACAACTTCTTTTTTTCCATGAAGGATAAAATTTAATTTTTTCAAATTTAGATTTGTAACTTTGATATCTAGTGCTTCCACTTGGTTAGATAGTTTTTATTGAATTTTTTTTCCCTAAGTTTCAAAGTCAAACTAATTACAATTCAAACACACCACACTCAGATAACGCTGTAACTTTTTTGTATATGTCAAAATTTAATTTAATTTGTTTTGTTGGATCAAGGACTTCAATATCTGGTGCACTCATATTTTTCAAATTTTTTTGATAATCTTCTATTTTTCCACATGTGAAGAACAAAGAAATTCATTTTGATGAAAAAACCTATGTTTAATAAAACTTAAAAAAAATATACATAACAAAACCAAAACATATTAAAATTATATTCATTGGATAGCTTGTTCTGGGGAATACCATAATCATTTGAAATAAATTTTAAATGAATTCATTTGATCCCCCAAAATCTCAATCAAAAGTGATTTTTTATCAGCATTTTGATAGGTGTAAAGGAGACACATTTATAGGTATGGTTTAAAACTAGCGAGGTTCTATCCAAGGGGGTTTGATCTAAGGTGATTTGATCAAACCCTCTTCAATTGAAATCCTTAAAATGGAACTTTTTAAGGCTTAAATCATTATATTTTCTAAAAGTATGTGATTTTAGCTAAAATTCGTTCCTCTCAGGAATTGTAAACCACTATTATGACAGGACCCGTAGGCATACTTTTTGTCACTCCTCAAGGACATACCATTCCTCGATCATATAGGCTAATGTTTCCATGCACCAATAACATAGCCGAATATGAAGCAGTGGTCACCAGACTCAAAATAGCACTGGAATGGAGAATTACAGAATTACAAGTGTATGGCGTCTCACAGTCGGTCATTTATTAGATCAATGATGAATATCAAACAAAAGATGAGAAACTATTACCATACAAAAATATGGTGGATGACTTCAAAAAATATTTTGTGGACATAAAATTCACACAAATCCCAAGGCTTGATAATAAAGCAGCTGACGCCATGGCTACAATCGCATCATTGTTACAACTCCCAGAAACTCAAAATCGTTATGAATTTCTGGTGGAACAATCATTTACACCTGCGTATGATACTCCTGAAAGCCAAATCATTTTCCACCTGGTAGGATCCGATTCACCTTGGTATGGAAAAATTTATGCCTACCTCAAAGATGATATCTTACCACCCGATTTATCCCGTAACCAAAAATGCAATTTTATCCGCCAATCCGCTCATTACACTCTTATCGCTAACACCCTGTATCACCGTGGTCTTGATGGTACTTTACTCCGATGTCTTGAACGTGAGGAATCTGACAAAGCTTTACAAGAAGTTCATGGTGGTATCTGTGGTACTTATTCGAGTGGACTGACCTTATCCAAAAAAATGATTAGAATGGGTTACTATTGGCCTACAATGGAGAGGGAATCATTCATTTTTGTAAAAACATGCTCAAAATGTCAAATTCATGGCAATCTCATTCATGCTCCTACATAGGAACTTCAACCATTCACACCAACCTGACCCTTTTCTCAATGGGGGTTAGATCTAGTGGGCAAGATTCATCATTCTTCATCAAACGGGCATAAGTTCATCATCACAGCTACTGAATATTTTACCAAGTGGATTGAGGCAGTCCCTCTTACTAAAGTCACCGGCAAACAAATATCATCATTCATACTCAACTATATTATTTGCTGGTATGGCATTCCCAACTCCATTATTATAGATAATGGACGTCTGTTCAAAAATTAGGATATGGATGAACTTTGTGAGAGATTTCACATTCAGCATAGATATTCAACACCGTACTATCCATAAGGGAATGGCCAAGCAGAGGCCTCAAATAAAACAATATTAAAATTTTTGAAAAAGAATACGAATGATTTAGGGAAGGATTGGCACGTTCAACTCAATCTCGCCTTATGGGCCTACAGAACCAGTGTCCGCACACCAACAGGAGCAGAGGCCATACTACCTTTAGAAGTTGAGATTCCCTCACTCAGAGTATCATTGAAAGGCCTTACAATAGATGATGAATACAGAGTATCCCGACTCCAAGAGCTTGAACTCCTAGATGAGAAGAGACAAAGAGCAGCAGACCACTTAAAAGCATATTAACAGATGATGTCTCATAGTTATAACCACAAAGTAAAGCCATGAACCTTTCAGGTGGGTGATATTGTTCTAAAAGAGAACCCACGCAATCAACAAGACAGAGTGAAGAAAGGAAAGTTCAAACCAAATTGGCTAGGTCCTTATGTGGTTATCGCAGTCTATGGTTCAAGAGCTTACAAGCTATCAATGCATGAAGGGGACCTGTTTGACGAACCTATCAACAACATGCATCTAAAAAAGTATTATGTCTAAGGCAGTTATCATCATTAGAAAAAGTGCTGAAAAAATACAAAAAAATTAGAAAAAGTGCTGAAAAAATACAAAAAAAAAAATACAAAAATAGAAAAAAGTCCTAAAAAATACAAAAAAATAGAAAAGTCCCGAAAAATACAAAAATCAGAAAAAGTCCTAAAAAATGGTTACTGTGGTGAAAACTTGGCAAACAGACATCTCGGTAACGCTAAAAAAAAAAAAAAAAAGAGTCAAAACCTAGCAAACAGGAAGTCTATTGACAAGAAAAATGCAATAAAAACAAATAGTGAAAATCTGGCAAACAGACGCTATTTGGGGCTCTCCATCTATTAGTTCATATTATGCACTTAACTTTCCAGCCTTCATTTTCATGCATCTTTTCCATCATCTTAGGGTCACACCAGCACCATGCTATCATCATTTGCCTCGAGTGATAACATCTTACCATGGCTTCACTATTGTACATATTCATTTCAACAAGTTGTGTTGATACCAAGGACAAACATGGGCATACTGGGGCCAATCAACTTTCAACAGTGAAACAATGACATCAAAGCCAATCATACAAAAACAAAACAACCAAATCAAACCAAAATATCCAATCATTGATCGCTATCACAGTAGCTTTAAGTTGCGTACCTTACCATGACTCATATCTGGATGACCTCTAATCCGAATAATGTTTGGAATCATAGTATTTCACTGTTGAACAATGGTTGTTTAATTTTCGATATCATTTCTCTAGAGCACACTTGATGATGTACTGAACTAGAGTGGCAAGGAAAGAAGATGATTTTTCTTTGTCTGTTGTCTTGAGGTTAATCATTTATCTGTTGCAAGTATGTCACGAGACATGATTTTCCAAAGTTTATCATTGATGACAGTTCCAAATTTGCATCAGATGGTGGTTAGTCTTTGTCTGTTCATGCGAGAAATGCTCAGGGCATCTCGGTTTAATGCTTGTGTTCACTTGCTATATCAAAAATCATGAAAGTTGTACTCAGGTCATCATTGGTGATAATTTCCCCTCTGATGCTTGTACACACTTCCAACATTTTCAAACACTCTATGATGATTTAAGCAGGCTAACTAAAAGGCTCAACAAAATGGTCGGTTTCATTTAGCTGCAATTCATTTTAGGTCATTAGCTGCATATTGGATTTGCATCAAGATTTTTTGAAAGGCCAAAGGTTGTCATAATTTCTTTGGACTATTTGTGGAGGACAATGCAAACATTTGTTTCATTATCATTTTCATTTCATTAACATCATTATCATCGCATCACATCATATTAGTCTCATATCATTTCATCATTTCCTATTAGTTTTATTGTCATTTCATTTTTCATTCATTATCATTCCTATTAGTTCATTTCACACATCATCACATTACCATTTTCATTATTATTATCTTCTCATCACCGCATTACTATTTCATTCATCATTCATTATCATTCATATCAGCTTTATTATCATTTCATATTCGTTTCATTATCTTTTTATCACTCCTATTAATTATATTACCATATTATAGTCATTCACATCATTTCATTAACATTATCATCTTGTCATTTCATTATCATTTCATTTTCATTATCATCTCATCATTTTATTATCATTTCATTATCATTTCATTAACATTATCATCTTGTAATTTCATTATCATTGCATTTTCATTATCATCTTGTCATTTCATTATCATTGTATTTTCATTATCATTACATTTTCATTATCATCTTGTCATTTCATTATCATTGCATTTTCATTATCATATTGTCTTTTCATTATCATTATCATTTCATCATCATTTCATTAACATTGTCATCTTGTTTTTTTCATTATCATCTCATTTCGTTATCATTTTATCATCATTTCATTAACATTACCATCTTATCATTTTAATATCATCATTTCATTATCATTGCATTTTCATTATCATTTCATCATTATCATTTTATCATCATTTCATTATCATTATCAGTTCATTGTCATTTTGCCATTACATTTTCATTCTCGTTTCATTTCATTAGCATTATCATCTTATCATGGCATTGTCATTATCCTTTATTACATTTATCATTCTTTTTCATTATCATTTCATTCATTATCATTACATTGTCATCATTTCATTATTTCATTATCATTATCATTTATTGCACCATCATTCATTTCATTTATATCATATATATTTTATCATTTCATTCATGTCATTACCATTTCAGTATCGTTATCATTATCATCTCATTATTTATCACATTACTATCATTCATTTCATATCATTATTATTCATTTCACTCATATCATCTCATTTTATTATCATTATCATCATTCATTTCACCTCATATCATTTTATCATACACTATCTACTCATATCATTTCACATCACAGCATATCATAATGCATAGTATGACCACAACATTCATTTTTCATCATATCATCTTTTTATCTACATTGAAAAATCCAAAAACATAAACATACATTTTCATAATCACATCATAATTCATCCACCTGCATGACATCATTCGTACACATTATCAAAACATCAACATCATAATAAAAACATCATAATCAAATCATCCTGCATATCATCAAATCATTTAAATGCATACCAAAATCCATAACTGCATATCACATTATCATCTCAAACATGCACATCACATCATCATATCATAAATGCACATCAAATCATCATCAAAACAATCATCGCCACTGCATATCATCACTCATCAAAAATGATACAAATATCCAAATGTCCAATGAAACTAAAATGTCCAAAGAGAAATACATCAAATATGATCACAAATGGCATATACATGCTCCAAAAATATACATCACGAGACTAGCTGGTCGATGCCCCTGATGGAGCTAGTCCGGAAGGAGGTGGCTTGCCACTGGTACCTGCATCTGGGTCCTTTCGAGGTCCTATCACTCCTCTGCTCTGTGTGTGTGTCCGTGATCTGCTCCTGCTACTACTATGGGATTGCGGGTATGGCTCTCTGCGATATGGAGGACACAGTTCCTCATATCTGACTCTGTAGTACTCAGCCTCTCGAGCCATCTCCATGCCCTCTGCAATGGCATCCCGCAATGATGCACTCTCTACAGTGCCCATCAACCTCTGCACAATGCCCTCAGCCTCTACTACCCTCCGCCAGAATGCATCTCTCTTTGTAATCACCTGGGCTAATTGTGGGTTTGGGGCAGGTGCTTGTGCCTGTGCCTATGCCTGTGCCTGTGCCTGTGCCAGCTGCGCCTGAAGCTGTACAATGAATCCCTATGCCTACACCAACTGACTCTGCAACTGTCCCTGCTATCCCTGTAGTGTCTGCACCTAGGCCTGAAGTGTGGCAATCTGCCCCTGCTGAGATGAGGACGCCATTCAGATCACTGTCCATCATCCAATCCCTGTCCTCGGCCACCGCATGATCTAGACACCCCTCAAAATATCCAGCCTCGACTGCCCCAACACCTGGCCCTCCTCCCTTCCATCATCTCCATCATCATCATCTGAACTCTCCTCCTCATCCCCACTCTCCACCTCCTCTCCTCCAACCACTCCCTGCTCGCCGCCGACCACATCCTCCTGTCTCCCTGCCCCTGGCTGTGGTACTACCAAAATCGGTGCTGGCTCATTAGGACTGGTAAACCGAGGAAAGGGATGTGTGTGAAAATATGCTGCATACTCATCGGACATACTAGCATCCACAATCTCTCGCCTGTCAACCCATGCCTCAGATGCTAATGCAATAAACTCTATATATGCGGCCTGATAAGAAATACATGGCCCCCATCTGACCTCATCTCTGCTCTAGGCGTAGTGTGCAACCCCCTGCGGCATCCCCTGTGTGAATCCAAACTGCCTCTGCACCCACAATGCCAGAAATCTCTCCAAAATGAAGGGAGTCCTCCCTATCAGGAACCGAGGAACGCATACATATGGCATCTCTATATCATATGTGGCCCATGGATCGCAATCAAGATACGGTCGCCATACCACTGAATCCATATCATCCAGCAGCCGCCTCCAGTAATCTACCTTATCCAACTTAGGCTGCGTAAGGAACATAGCATACAAATATATATAAGGCCTACCTAGTGGCCTAAATCTGGGGCACACCGGTCTCGTCACAAAAAAATGCTCCCATGCCCAGATCTGCAGCACTATCACCCCACAGGACAAACTGGAAGAACCTTTGTATACTACATGGTGCAAATCATGACAAAGATGTGCTAGCATGCAGCTCCCCCATGCATATCACTGCGGCTATAGCAACATCTGCTCTAGAATCCTGCCCCATCCCACTGATAATCCCTTTGCCCGGTGATCCTGACAAAGGAGACCTCCAATGAATGCACCCAAAATTTCCGGCAAGGCTAGATATCCTTGAAAGTCTGCCCACGGTACCCAGTACCCAGCTATATGTGCATCTCCATATACTCTCCTCAAATCATTTGTACCCCCAAGCTCCTTGTGATCGTAATACACAAGGGCACCAACTACGGGGATACCTAATATCCTATACACGTCCTCTGGAGTCACTATCACCTCACCAGTTGGCATATGAAAGGTGTTATGCTCTGAATGCCATCGCTCTGCAAGTGTTGTCAACAATCCTCTGTTGACCCGAATTGGCGGCATCGCCAACAAGGATCTCAAACCACAGGTATCAAGCAACGCTATGTCAGCAGGTGTCAACTTAGGGATCCTATCCCATCCTACTGAGTGTCGCTCTCTAATCTGTAGGTTTTTGAAAACCTCCTATTTTCATCACAAAGATACGTAATCAGAATCATATCAATCATTCAAACAACATCAAATTAGACTCATCTTTATCTATATCAAGTGACCTATATCAGTGATCTATATCAGTGAACTATATCAGATCCATATCCATGACCCATATCCATGACTCATATCAATGACTCATATCAATACATCAAATCAACGACCCATATCACACAATCAGTCCTATCAATCAAATCAACTCAAATTTGTTCTACAATCAATTACTATTTGTTTTCTATCGTAGAAAGCAAATTTATCAGAAGTCATATCAATCAATTACTCTTTGTTTTCTACTCTACGAAGCAAAGTTATCAATCAATCATTTGATTATTCTATCATTTCTATCCATATCAGCATGATGACACGACAATTTACTTATCTATTGACTAAGGAAGCAATACAAATCATCATTTTCGCATCACAATCATCAAAACATCAATTTTGCCTATTTTTACCATATGCACCACTCTGTGGACTCTATGCGATGAAATCCATATGTGCTGTTCTTTTCACGGGATGTGCTAAAACCCGTATGCGCTGTTCTTTTTGCTCTATGTGCTCAAATAGACCTCCTATGCGCGTTTCCCTATATGCGCCACTTTAATCACCCTAAGCGTGATTTTAATCACTGGATGCACGTTTCCCTATATGCGCAACTTTAATCAACCTAAGTGCCACTATTTTTGCCCTATGTGTGTTTTCCTATAAGCGCCACTGTTTCCCCTACATGCACTCTAGTTTTTACAGGATGCGCTAAACTGGTTTTTTCTAAATTTTCAAAATCTATCCTATATGTGCGTCTATTTTTACCCTAAGCGCGTCAAAAATTTTTGAAAGCACCTAAACTATTCTAGATGCACGCAAACGACATTTTCTAAAACTAAATCTGTGAAAAAACATGAAATTTTGATTCAAAATGTAAAAATTCGAAAGCATAGGTGGTTAGATCAACTCACCGGTGGTCCATACGCTGCTAGCCTTTGGTATCTGTGAGATGTCTCGAATCAGTGGCAATGATACAGAATCTCCATGTCGCGATGTCACTCTCAGAGCTATAGTATTCACCAAAGTCAAAAGTGCAAATGACTTGTCTTTTTCAACCTTTTTACCTTTTAAAGGTCAAACAAGGGTAAATTTGACTTTATTTTCCAAATGAGACATTCTTTTTCATCATCTGTCGCAAGCTAAATCACTCTCTCCCTCATCCGTAATTTACCTCCCGAGGGGGTATCATCAGCAGAAATATCAAAAGCATATCTGGGGCAAAAAATATTATTTTTCTTTGAAGCAATGTGTTTTACACATCACTTCAAAGAGGGGAAAAATGTATATGTCTAAAAATGGTTAGGATTAAGCTTGTTAATTAATTAAATATGATTCATTTAATTAATTCTCTTGAAGTCATCTACATATAAATAAATTTAATTATTTATTTATATCGTTCATTTTCTAAATTCTTCTACCTTAAATTAAATAAATAATTTTATTTAATTACTAACATTTATATCTTCCTCTTAATTAAATTAAATAAATTTCCACAATTTATTTATATTTGATTATCATTCTATTCTAAAGTTTGAATATTTTGAATATTCAAATAATGGAATATTCTCCATCCCGTAATCAAATTAATTATTAAATATTTTATTTAATATTTTCCTCTAATTTCGTTTTCTAAAACATAATTAAATATGATTTATTTAATTATGCAAGTTTCCATTTTCATCTTCACTTCCAAATTGAATAAATATATTCTAACTCATGCTAACTCACCCTTCCAAATTCTCAACTCATCCTTTGAAACAGAAGTTTCCCTTTGAAACTCAATGACGGAAATTGAAAGAAAAGGGAAACCTTCCATCTTCTCTTCCACTTTCAAAAATCTCCCGCCATCCATTCAAACAAGCTTAATCCGGACCGTCGATCGAATCAGCCAATCGAATCCGTTCAAAAACTCTATAAAAGCCTATGCAAATCCAAGCCTTGGTTAATCATCCACATTTACACGCACACACTCACCTTCGCATAACTACACATACATACGTTCATGCAATCAGCTTATGCATTCATATCAGTTTCAATATCATAGACACACTTTTATCCTAGCATGGCCTTGCATTTTAGTATAATATGCATTTTTATTTACATCTCATTCTTCATGCTGTCATTTTGTTGAGCATTGGTTTGCTAATCTAAAACCCATTCGAAGCAACAAAATGCTGGAGTTAGAGGAAGATACAATGGTTTCAGGAAGCTACTATTACGGTTTACATTATTCTGTTTCTTTTTCAATTTTTCTGATATAATGTCTTATTAATATGTGTTTGATTTCATCTACATTGATACATTTTTCACTCACACACCTCCTTCCTATCCCTTACTCAACAGTAATCTTGGTATTTGTCCAAGAATTCAATTTCCATTTGCTACCAAGTTCCAATTGTTTTTGCTCTTAAACCCATGAGCCATCGTAAAGATGACTCTTTCAAAGTAGAAGGAAATAACTTCAACTTCTGATTATCATTTGTGTAATCATAGGTCTGGCATAAAAATTTGAACTAAAAAAGGAATTGATCAGGATCTTCTGAAGTATTTCCCTTAAAGGTAGGTAAAACCGAGGGTGAAATATTCTTCATAGGAGGCTCACCAATCTGTCTTTCAAGATTTATAGGATAAGAAAAGGTCCTATTTGTTGGGGACGTTCTGTTTGGTCACCCATATTTTTTTCTTGAAATGGATTTCTTTTTTCTTCTTGATTTTCAATTTTATGTTCTTAATTATCTTCTTGATATTTGATTCGGTATTGTTGAATTTCTTGTTCTTGATCAAAATCAATATTTCTTTGAAAATCAATGTTTTGTGGAAGAAACCTTCCTAGATGGTCTTTATTTTGTCTCATCCACAATTCAGATCTCTCTTCCTTATCAACACTAAGGCTTCACACTAAATAGCCAGATCTTTTAAATCCCCGACAACAGTGCCAAAAATGATGGGCAAGGTCGTTGATGTCACAACTTGCATCATTTAGTGAATTATTTATCGAGCCAAGTGTGTCTCAAAGCTATATGTGATAAGGATGGTTATCATGGATTTTTGGGGTTTTTTGCATTGTAAACAGTGACTTTAGGTATTGATTTGGCTCCTTCAGGAGCCTTTAGGAGCTCTCATGAGCTGAACTACAACGAGCAATTCCTAAGGATTAATTCTATTTTATTTCCTAATTTAAAGTTTCGTCGACTTATTTCTAACTTCATTGGACTTGATTGAGACCGATTCATGGAAAAGAATAACATTTACTTTAATTCTTAATCTAAAATATGAAATACAAATTAATTCTATTTTTCTTTCAAAAGAAATCTATCTTAAGATTTGCTAGAAATTAAATGCTATTTTAAGAACAAAAATAAACTACAAGGAAATGACATTTAATCTAGAAAACATAAATACTAATTTTCATGAATAGATTTCCAACAAAATTCAATTCCATCTTTCCATAAGTTCCCATCATTGCTTCTAATTAAACTCAACAAATAATTACCAAACTTAATTCCTACAAACAACATCTAAATTTGATTAATTTAATAAACCTTACAACAAATTTGACAAATTAATCTAACCGTGATGAACTAAACTTAAAAGCAATTCTAGCATAATTAACTATCTAGATTTAACATCCAATAAACTGAAAAATGATTCATCAACTTAACATTCCATAATTGGCATCTAATAGTTCAGATTTAATATTTAATGAATAGAAATAACATAATTCAATAAAATACCAACACAAGATCAATCCCTTTGGTTAAGTGGGCCTTGCTCTTCCTCAAGTAAGATCTCTTAATAGAGTGATTTGAGTTAACTTCTTGATTTCATTCAAATTGATGAAAGTGGGATGCAGAACAAAGTATTGCCATCAAATTACAAAATTCTAATTGAAATCTAACTCCTATCTAAAACTGAAACATGGATATTTATAACCATATCCTTATTGAATTCATAACATGCCATTTAACTACCAAGATTGAAGGCATCTAAACTAAATATTTAAATAAAACTAAAGCATAACTAAAACAGGATTGAGAATAGACATGGAGAAATATGCTAGATCGATGTTGGGAGTAGAAGTTCCTTAACCGACTATAAAGAAGCCAATTCGGACTTGAGTGATTCATCATCCAGCTAAGCTGATCAATGGTGTGATTATTTCCCTTGATTAAATAGGGAGTTTAACTTCATTATCAGTCTACCAATTTAGCTAAATGTAAAGCAAAGTAAGTAAATATATTAGTCTATAGTCTACCACCAATAATGTTAATTAACAAAAATAACAAGTCTTTTAAACATAAAATGATTTAAATAATAGCATCCCTGAGCCTCTCATCATATCCCACCAAAATGGAGAAGTGTTTGAGTAAAGAATGACTAAGAATGGAAAGGAGATGTGTGTGACATGAGGCATAAGATTCATTGTTGCTTATCTCATTCCTGCTCTGCTCAACAAGGGTTACATTTTTCATGCTACTGTTTGTAATCCAGGTATTTAATTGACATATATTTGCATAATCTCAAATTCTTTTAGATGCTTTTGAAGTATCAATGTATTGTATATAGGGTTTAGAATGATTTCTTTTAATCTTAAAAAATAAATCAGATGCTTTTGAAGTATCAATGTATCCTATATAGGGTTTAGAATGATTTATGTTAATTTTAAAAAATAAATAAATGATGCATTTTCTTGTGATTAGATAATGTGGAGATCTCCTAAATCTTCCCCAACACACTATCCTCTTTGGCACTATATTCATTACTCCAACTACTAGGGTTTTGCATGTGACATCTTTAATATCTTCATGACAATGGCTTTTAAATAGATCTGAGTCTTTGCTTTAATCCTTATCATGGTAACCCTTGAGTTACATAATCCACCTTCAATATCTTCTAAGAACATTGTATTAAGGTTGACTACATAGTATGCATATAAAGGAAGTCCTTCATACTTGCCATTGTTCCAAAACACCACTCACTGCCTTGCTTAAAATGTTGCCTCCATAAGCATAATAACATGTTTTAAAATCATGGTTTCCAATGATTGTGTTGGCATATGATTTTGAGAGATTATTTTTGGCTTCTAATGTTGTCATTGATGGCAACTGAAGTCATCTCCATGGTCCACTAATCTCTATCTAGTCATATCGACAGATGAAGTGGAATATTATGTAGTTCTGATAGAATACTTGTGGACTAGGGTATTTGGTCAGATTGCTTCACTAGATCATTGTTTTGTGCTATGGATCTCCAAAATTTCTTGTTAAGTACATGGATCATCTTATCATTGAGTTTTGGTGTGTTGCATTAGTTGCTATATGAGTTTGGAGGTCTAGTAGGACATTTTCTGCTTATTTGCTTGATAGAGCCGACTCAATGTAAGTGGTGCATTGTGGATGTATAAAGTGAACTTAATTAAGTTGTTTTTTAAAATTCAAATGTTTAATTATTGGTCCTAGCTATTTTCTAGCCGACTTGTTTGGATACACATTGAAATTGTTCATGATTTGGGCCAACAAGTTGTAAATATTATTAAGTTTTGTTGAGCTGACCTGTGGCAATTGAATCCTTACTTGTGGATATATTTAGATGATCAGATATATCACTACAAATAATAGAGAAGTTGCATTTGTGTGTGTTGTGAATGTCTAAGGATTTTATGAGCGATATCATGCATAGTTTCACTTGTGCATAAGGATTTTATGTGTGAACTTGAGCAAAACAGGGAAGAATTTTGGTATCAGTCATCAGGACAAAAGTTCGCCATCAGAGCTTAATCATAATTGCAATCAAGGAGTGGTAGATGCTATTTATTTAGTTCATTCTCTTTTGGATCTATTCCAAACTATTGTAAGGATAGTGAGCTCTAGGTAGTGAGCCTGAATGCAAGTGCATTCCCATTTTTTAACATTTCTTATTTTTTGAGTATACTCAAAACTTATTGTGGATTGGCCATCCACCGTGGTTTTTCCCCTAACAAGGTTTCCATGCATAAAATCCTTGTGTTATGGTTTTGTGGTTTCTTGCTTTCAGTTTTTGCATATTAATTTTAATTAAATGTTTTAAGTGGATTAAAGATCAAAATAAAAGGACTAATTTTTGCAAAACATTGATTTACCCCCTCTCTTAGTGTTGCTTGTTTCCAACAATTGGTATCAGAGCTTGTTCCTTGAAAGAAGTCTAATAGCTCTGGGATATCTTGGAAAGTGTTCTCAATGGATACAAGCAGTCTTTAATAGCAACTCATGGTGGCCTTGGATGATCTTGACCAGTCAAAATTTGAGATCTGGGAACTACAAGAAAATCTTGAAAAATGCAGCAAAATTCATCTAGTCATTGAAAGAAAAGATCAATGAATCAAGGGAGAAAAGAAAGGAATTATGTGGTCAAATTAAGCAGAAGAGAAAAACTAGTGAAGATGAACAACTCAGTCAAGCTCTGAAAGAGAAAATAGAAGAATGTGAAAAATTTGACTAGGAGAATGCTGCTTTGAAGTGTGAGACAAAATCCATCATGATGAAGATGACCAAGGATTTTGAGGACAAAAAGAAGAATGAAGAAAAGCTTGCACAATCCTTGAAAGAAAAGTTTGAACAATGCAGTTGACTAGAAAATGAATTAGAGCAATCAAAGAACAATAAAGAAGAGCTTGAAAAAAAATTGATGATCTCAAAGATGTACTTGTTGCTGCAAATGAGTTCAAGGAGAAATTCAAAGAAAGTTCAACTAAACTTGATGAATTAATCAAGGGACAAAGAAATGATGGTGACAGACGAGGTCTTGGATATGAAGAAGGAGAAAGCTTTAGATTTGGACAAAGGAGCTCTGGACATAGGACTTTAGGACAAGGAAAATTTAGACAAGGAAACTAGATGAATGGATCCAGAAGGAATCTGATAAGGAAACCTAATGCTCAAAGATTTAATGGTTATTGCTATACTTGCAACAAGATTGGTCATATGGCTTCTCAATGTAGGAGTAAGGTGAACACCAGTAGACCATCATTCTTAGGTCAGTGTTTTAATTTTTATAAATATGGTCATAAGTCAAGTGATTGCAGAACTGAGATGCATAACTTTCTTAGAAATGTTAGATGCTATGCATGCAATATATTTGGACATATTGCTAACCAATGAAAATCAAGACAAAATCAGTGGAATGGTTGGCCTAGATAGCGAAGTGTTGTGTGCTATAGTTGCAACAAATTTGGTCACACTTCTAGATTTTGTTGGAACAAAAGAGGTCTAGTAAGATAGAACATGCAACTAGATGTAAAGGGAAAAGGAAAAATCACTAATGATGAGATTAAGAAGCAGATGCAAAAGAAATGGGTGAAGAATAATCCCTCTACAAAAGGAAATGGATCGACACTAGAAGTCACTTTTGGTAATACCTCTGGAAATTAATTTTATATCTTTGCCTTAGGAGGAGCTATCAAGGAAATTTATTAAACCCCCTACAAGTTATTGATACTAGAATTCAGATGAGTCTAGTAGGAAGTTGGATATTCTTTAGACATTGTGAAATGAATCTACAACATCAATGAAGAATATTGTAGATCCACACAAGAATTATCTGCCTTGGAACATAAAAGACAAAGAACCAGTTGAATTAGGGCAAGAGCATTTATTGTAAAAGTAACGAGTTAGGTTTGATGACAATAAAAGAATGGTTTTCACTTTCATTTGTCACATTACATTTGGATGAAAGAATTTTGGAGTTCTCTAAGGTGATCTTTGCCAAATTGTGAAGGGATTCGAGCAAAGAGGAGAATCTACGATTAGTTTCTGTTTCGTCTCTGAAAGGTATTTATTGCAAAAACTTGTGAATTTTTCTCCTTGCAATTATTTCTACCCCTCTTATAGTTGAATTCAAGGATAGGCCACGACCAAATTTTAAATGGAATCCATACAAGTCAGTAGACACATAACCCCTAGGTGCATTTTCATCCATTTCATATGGAGTTTTGCATATAGAAGATATTAGGGCATATGTGCATGCTAATATTGAGGATTTGGGTAGTGCACATCTATTGGAATTGTATTCTAATCACATATTTCAAGAGGATTTCTCTATGAAACCTGAATTCCAAACCCTAGTGGACAAGAAATTTGCACAATTCGTGAAGTTTCCTATATTTGAGGAGGATGAGTGGGTTTGATACATATTGAGCCATGTGCATGATGAATTTATGTGGCTGGATGTGACATTCAAAATTTCCAAGGAAGCTATTTATGTAGTTACAGGTTTGAATTCCTCTGGTAGACTTCTAGTATTGAAGTCGGTAAAGAATGATGAGGTTACTAAAGCAACTTTCTCGTATTGGGACAAAAGGGCAATGACTATAGAACATATTGTTGAGGTTGATGTGAAATTTGCATCTATGGTCATAGGGTACAAGCTTTATCACTTAAGTCAGGAAAATTATGTATCCGACACTGCCATCTATACATCATATGAAATGATCAAACAAAATGTAGATTACGATCTATGTGAATTAATCAGAGGTCAACTATTGGAGAACTTGAAGAAGATCAAGAAGGACAAAAAGAATGTATTCAAGTTCAAAAACTTGTTAATCTACCTGTATTTCTACTTCTCAGGTGAGGTACCGGGAATTGGTAAAGACCATTGGAGAAATGACATTTCGGTAGCCATTCAGATCTGGGATATGCTATGTAGTCTTGGGGATTGACAGACTCACACACAATCTTGTGGGGTTATTTTGAAAGCTTTAAAAATTAGATGCATGCCAGAGAGAATCCATGAAGCTTTAGTGGAATAGTATAAAGACTCTATATGCTTCATGGTAGACATTGACCAATGTCACATGGAAGTAGTTGATCCTAGAACTGTTTGGATCATGCCTATGGGATATGAAGTGGATGAAAACATTATGAGGATGTATGCAGAACATCTACTAAATTAACCATTAGATCCTAATGAACAAAGGTTTGGAACCTATGCAGAGAAAAGCTTACAAGTTGAATCTGATTTGAGAAATCCCATGTCAATCAGAAAGGTAAGAAAGGAGACATAAGTCTTTGCAAAGAGAATGGGTCTTCTAGTTGAAAAACTAAAATAAATAATGAGACAAAGAGATGAAGTTGAGGTATCCAAAGAGAAGGAAAAGGCAACACCAGTTGGTCTGAGAACATCTTCTACTAGAAAAACCAGGAGTTCCCCTTCTACACAACCAAACCAAGCCGAAGCCTCTGGAAGAAGAAAGAAGAATAAAAGCTCAAGAACTTACAAGGTTGTGTCTGTAGATGAAGAGGAAGAAACAAAATTGGAAGAAATAGTAAGAGAGATAAAGGCTACTGGGACTCATGCTGTCAAACTTAATAAGAGAAAGCGTTCTGGGAAAGGTGAAGAAGTAAAGAAAAATCCCAAAGTTGATAAGCCTAGTATGTCTGTGGAGGAATTTGAGAATGCAATAGTAAATGATGGAAATCTCAAGCCACTTTGTGACCTATATGAGACTTTTGATGAATCCGATAAGAAGATTCTTGAAACAACTACACTCAATCACTTAAATTTTTTCAATAAAAATTTGATTGAAATCATGTCTGGGCTACCTACAAGCCTATATGAAGCTTTGGAATCTAGGAGAGAAAATTCCAGAACTAAGGAAGAAAACTTGAGGAAAAGAGTTCTTGTTGACTTGTGCCCAAAAATGAGAATTGAAGAAATGAATTTACTTCTTCATAAAGCTAAAAGGGTTTTAGAAGAAATTCAAGAATAAACAAACTCATGATTGGTGACACTGATGTTGTTATTAGTGAAACTAAAACAATTATGGAAGAGTACTTGTCAAAGGAACAGGAAAATATTGAGGATATCAATACTGAGCATGTTGAAGGTCATGAGGAAGTGAATGTGGAGGTGAATAGGTCAGAAGAAGGAAATGAAAATGAAGAAAACACAAATGTAACTAATCCTCCAGTATTTGATGATATTTTGACTTCGCCCAATGTTGAAAAACATTGAGACACCTGTGGTGACTAAAGTCCAAATTGAGGTGATTGTTGAAGAGAAAAAAGTGCCTAATGAAGAAAAGGAAATACCAAAAGTCATTTTGGAAGCTCAATCTAAGATTGATAAGGGAAAGAATTAGGAGTTCAGTCCAAAAGAGGTAAAAGAATCCCTATTAGAGCAATAGGTAGAATTAGATCCTAAATTTGATGTGAGTTCAATCAACTTATCCACTTAGTCCCCATTCTAGATGCTGAAAGTTGCCAAAATAGCTCAATATAAAGCCAATGAGAAAATATTGCAATCTCGCATTGAAGATAGTGAACTGATGAAACTTGTTTCCAGAGTTCTACAGAAATTAATTCCTACCCATGTTATGGATCCATCAGGCTCCTCCTCTAGTGAGCTGAAGAGATTAATAAACTTTGTAGATTCTCATTTCAAATCTTTTGAGGACTCAACTCTAGTTAAAGTGAAAAGAGAATTTAAGGAGGGAAGAATTGGAAGCCTAGAAGAATTGATTTCTAAAGAAAAAGCACTGTTGAGTACTTGCATAGAGAATATCCAAGGAGCTATAACTGAAGGAGGAAATTTTTACAAATCCTGCTTAATCTTGTCAAAATTTACTAAGGTAAATGAGAAGAAGATAAAAGATATTGAGCAGTAGTTGGTTATTATTTCCAACACATTTGATCCATTGGTTGGCAATGTTTGCCATCAAGATAGTCAAGTAATGCCTCTACTTGACCAAATCAAGAATCTGAAGTCTAAAAATGAAAGGGTTATTCGCAGAGTAAATGAACTCAGGGGGTTGGTAAGTCCAAAAATTGAGATATTGGTGAATGCATTGAAAGAAGCAAAAGGTGTTGTGATCTCTCCTAATCCGGTAAGTTTGGAAGCTATAGAAACATTGTCTTATCTTCTTCATGGTCATATTACCATTTTGGAAAGTCTGAAAAGTGTGTGGGACTCAAATTTAAGTGGACTAAAGAATGTCTTTGCAGACATCTTCAAATTTTTGTAAGTCTCTAGATATACTTTTACACTTCTACAATTTTGGTTTCCCCAATTTTTTCATTGATGTCAAAGGGGGAGAGAGAGTGAAGTAAAAAATTCCTTGATATTCTTAGGGGGAGTAATATTTTGTAGTGAAGTAGTATTTTGAATTTTGGCAGTGTGCTTATCAGTTTTGACACTTAGTCATTTTTCTCTAAGTGTTTCCATCAATGCCAAAGGGGGAGATTGTTGGCATATGATTTTGAGAGATGGTTTTTGGCTTCTAATGTTGTCATTGATGGCAACTGAAGTCATCTCCATGGTTCACTAATCTCTATCCAGTCATACTGGCAGACGAAGGGGAATACTATGTAGTTTTAGTAGAATACTTGTGGAATAGGGTATCTAGTTAGATTGCTTTATTGGATCATTGTTTTGTGTTGTGGATCTCCAAAATTGCTTGTTAGTACGTGGATCATCTTATCATTGAGTTTTGGGGTGTTGAATTTGTTTCTATACGAGTTTGGAGGTCCGGTAGGACATTTTCTGCTTATTTGCTTGATAGAGCCAACTCAGTGTAAGTGGTGCGTTGTGGATGTATAAAGTGAACTTAAGTTGTTTTTTAAAATTCAAATGTTTAATTATTGGTCTTAGCTATTTTCTAGCATACTTGTTTGGATACCCATCAAAATTGTTCATGATTTGGGCCAACAAGTTGCAAATTTTATTAAGTTTTGTTGAGCCAACCTATGGCGATTAAATCCTTAGTCGTGGATATATTTAGATGATTGGATATATCATTGTGAATAATAGAGAAGGTGAATTTGTGTGTGTTGTGAATGTCTAAGGAGTGTTTGAGCAATATCATGCACAGTTTCGCTTGCGCATAAGGATTTAATGTGCGAACTTGAGTAGAATAGGGAAGAAGTTCAGTATCAATCATTAGGAAAAAAGTTTGTCATCAAAGATTAATCAGAACTACAATCAAGCATTGGTAGATGCTATTTATTTAGTTCATTATCTTTTGGATCTATTCCAAAATATTGTAAGGATAGTGAGTCCATCTTTGAGCAGTGAGCTCTAGGTAGTGAGCCTAAATGCAAGTGCATTCCCATTTTGTAACATTTCTTATCTTTTGAGTATACTCATAACTTATTGTGGTTTGGCCATCCACCATGGTTTTTCACCAAATAGGGTTTCCATGCAAAAAATCCTTGTGTTATGGTTATGTGGTTTCTTGCTTTTAGTTTTTGCATATTGATTTTAATTAAATGTTTTAAGTGGATTATAGATCAAAATAAAAGGACTATTTTTTGTAGAACACTGATTCACCGCCCCCCTCTCAGTGTTTCTTATTACCAATAGATTGACCATTAAGATCACTACTTTCATCAAGATACAATGATATTTCTATCTTCAAAATCAAGGCATTATGAAAGATAACATTGTGAATTGTTTCTTGTGTATGATTTGATTTTCTTGTACATTTATTGCTTTGCTAACTGCCTTTAAGACTGGATATTTCAACCTCATTTGCAATCTCAAATATCTCGCTCATTGTCACTTGAAGATTGCTTTCATGAGAATCCTTCTATAAAATCAAACTATGCCCTATAGATTGCCTACTTACTTACTAAAAGGGACTCATTGTTTCATGGTGTTGTGGGTCTTAAGACCCTTCAACCTTATTGTCACTACTTCACAATCCACAAGGTATTATTCACTATTCTCCCATCTATGATCAGTCTCAAAACACTGCTCAAACATGCAATTCACTAGCTCCATTATCCAATGGCTAAGAAGAAAAATTGAACCTATGATTACCATTGTTACTTCATTTGGACATTCATTCCCTGATTGCATTTTCCTTATCTAACATTGCCAATAGCATTTGAAAAACCCTTAAGGTTAGCAAGGGGGTAAGGAAACTCACTCTTAAAATATCCACTTTACTATGCAAGGTTTGAGCTTTATTATCTTGTCATTGCTCAGCCCCTTTTTGATTGTCACACCTCAAGTGACTGTTATTCTTTTTACCATAGATTGCATTTACAAATGTCACTAAGCTACATAGTGTTCTTGTTATTGGCTACAATCTTTAGATTGCAAGATTTTTGTTATTGGATACAATGTCTCAATATTTCTAGTATTGCAACCTCACTAATTCACTAGAGTTATGGTTTATGTTTCTATAGAGGCCTAGGGTTTGTACCCTAGTTGTGCTCTTACCAGTGCTTTTGTTGGTATTAAAAAACAACCTTAAATCTTGGGTCAAAAAATTAGCTATCTTGATAGGGTTGTGGTATGATCTTAGATTGTATCCTAGAGTGTGTGGGAAGCTTGTGTTTTATCATTAAGGTATGCAAAAATTATTAGGGAAATGTATCCTATATAGCATGGGTCTTTCTTTAATAATTTCCATAATAGTTATTAGTAGATCACTTTATTAGAGTTTGCGGTAACCCAAGATTGCATTCAAGTATGTAACAAACTTGGTCTTTAGTTTAAGCTATACACTTTTAAGTAACATTCATAAAGTTAGAAAATATTGATCACTCTCTAGAATAGCCCATTAAACATCGGTTGTGCTTGAATTCACTACATATATAACACAACCACTCTGCATATCAACTAGAGTTGTAGGATCTTTATTGCAACAAGAGGTAATCACTCTTGGATCATGTTATCATTACATCGTAACTTTTTAGACTTGATTCAACCTAAATGCACCCAATGATGATTGACACCTAATTGTGATAATAGTTATTTGTACATGAATTGTGCTCATATGAGTGCCTCCATTTCTATCACAGCATAGCCACATTAAACTTGGGTCAAACATGAATGCATCATGTATTTGTTATAGCACAACTATGCCACATGACTAATAGAGTTATGGATCACATAATTACAGTCACAAGAATTTTTTCCTTGGATGTGCTCTTATGGTGATTCCATTATTGTTATAACATAACCCTTTGGACTTATATTGCTCAAATCCATACATTTCTTATTCTCTCTTTGGATGCATGGCTTCATGGATTTTTTGTGATTTATACAACTTTTTTTTATAGTAAATGAAATTAGATTCTTTTTGAAACTAAAATGATTTATTAATTATGGTTTTATTATGGTTTTATTATTATCATGGATTTTTTGTGATTTATACAACTTTTTTTTATAGTAAATGAAATTAGATTCTTTTTGAAACTAAAATGATTTATTAATTATGGTTTTATTATGGTTTAGAAGGGGTTAATATGTGGTAATTTTATGTGCAGGAAGAATAAATTGTGATGCAACATTTGGGTATGGACAGTTTAGGAAAAATTGGATTAATATCAATGACATAACCAGGTTGGCAAGTACCTTGAGCTAGTATGAAACAATGGTATATGAACATCCAACCTGAGATCTTTAATATTCCTTAGAGAAAGGTTGCACATTCTAAAGATAAAATCATAAATCTGTTGGCCCAATTTTATTTCCAATTTGAGGTCGTGGAACTCTGACAAAGGAAGTTCCTACATTCTAAAGATAAAATCATAAATTTTATTGGTCCAATTTGAGATCTAATTTGAGGTCATGAAGATCCGACAGAGAAATTTCCTACATTCTAGATAAAATCATAAATCTGCTTGGTCCAATTTGAGGTCCAATTGTAAGGATTTGTCTTTTTAATTATACTTTCTGACATTTGTCTTGATAGAAATTGTTACTTTAGAATTATGGTATTTATTTTCTTCTAATGTTTTCAACCCTCATTTTAGGGAAGAGTTTTGAAGATGGTTCCTTATGATGGAGACTACACTTTTTCGCTATAGGTTCCATCTAGAAACACCAGAAGCTCCGGTACTATCATACTCATGCACAACAGAGTTTGAGGTGAATTACACTTAGTATTTTATGTTGATATGGATATGTTCTAGCCTATAGTTAATTTTTGTAGCATAACAGATATGCTAAATAGTTGTTCATATACCATTTTTTCAAATTCTAAATTGCTATACCTTATTCTAGGAGAAGATCATAGGGGAGTCTATACATAAGACACCATTGTTTCAAATTCAAAATTGTTGGATCTTTCATAATTGTTTGCTTCATTTATTTGATGTAAAACAACCTACTGTATAGAAGATGATCTCAAAATCATAGTAAAATCCTTTATTTTGGGATGACTATTTAAAAACTTTCCCATCATAACAATGAACAAAAGCATCAATCATTAACCTGAACTTTGCAAGAGTTTCATCAAATTCTAATTTTCCATTTTCCATTTTGAATTTTATTCCCAATTTCATCCATGAAGAACTTCCTTAGCCTGTAGATCCTGATGTTAGCCATAAATTTACCAAGTGTTGAGGATAGCTTCGAGTTTTTACCCAAGCAACAATTGACAAATTTGGCCTTACCAGATTTAGCAACAATTGACAAAATTCGGCCTTACCAAATTTAAATCTGGTAAGGCCGAATTTTTTCAATTGATGCTTGGGTAAAAAATCAAAGATATCCTCAAAACTTGGTAAAGTTATGGATAGCAACATTATCTATAGGCTGAGGAAGTTCTTCATGGATGAAATTGGGAATAAAATTTAGAATGGAAAAGAGAGTGGAAAAGTAGAATTTGATGAAACTCTTGCAAATTTTAGGTTAATGGTTAATGATTAATGCTTTTTTCAATTGTTATGATGGGAAAATTTCTAAACATTCATCCTGAAATAAAGGATTTTAATATGATTTTGATAGCATCTTCTATATAGGAGGTTGTCTTAGATCAAATAAATGAAGCAAACAATTATGAAAGAGCCAACAATTTTGAATTTTAAATAATGGTGTCTCATGGATAGACTCCCGCTATGATTTGCTCCTAGAATAAGGTATAACAATTTAGAATGTGAAACAATGGTATATGAACAACTATTTAGCATATCTGCTATGCTACATAAATTAACTATAGGTTAGAACATATCCATATCAACATAAAATAGCAAGTGCAATTCACCTCAAACTCTACTGTGGTAATTACTTTGTAAGGAAGTTTGCACTCCATGAACATTATTTTTGTACAATAGTATGTTGGTTAAATTATCTTAATCTCCTTTGTGATCAAAAGAACAATGAAGTTCATTGCATAACTCATGACCATTTTCTGGTGCTATGATCCAATGCTCTTTTACTTCTTACTCACTGTGTTCTCAATCACCATGGGCAAATTACTTAGAGGAAAAATATTTGTCACCATTTGACAGTAACTTTCATTATTTTTGGACTATTTTTTATGATTCAATCATTATTTGGTAGTGTTCTTCCTTTCTTAGTCCTATAGGATAAAGGACAATTCACAGTTTGCAACTCTCTAACAACAGTAAATAGAAACATTAAAGATATTTAAAATTTTAGAAGTGGATGTTTTTTGAATTGCTAAAGCCTATTTAACAGTTTTATACCTTAAAATTATTTAAGCTATTTGAATAGCTAAACTTCATACTATAAATATTTAAAGTACAATATAATTAGGTACTTAAAATGATTATAGAGAAGTTGAATGAAAGTTAATAAATTACTACTGATTTAGCTTTTCCTTTTGTGTGTCAACATTTGTTAGGCCTATTTTGGATTCGATGGAAACAACAAAGCCAGTTCTACATCCAGGCCTAAATGAGGTGATGACCCATCCTTCTATGATGAAGTTTGGAGGATACACCCAAAAATAGATCTAAAAATATCATATTTTTAAACCTTTAGATCTTTGAGATAGTTGCATATTTGATTTGATTTTTGTACAGCTGGATGGATCTAAAAAATTGTTGCTTGAAAATATTGTAAATGAAAATGTTATTTTCTCAAAATAATCTACGGGGTGTTATTTTTCAGCTACACAAACTTTTTTTTTCTACCGTAAGATAACCGTTAAAATTATCATTTTGTTAATCATAATATTTCATTGTATATTTGTATTTTTTTAGATTGTATATGATAGTTAATGGTTAAGTTTTTTTTTCAAATAAATTCAGCATAATATACTTTCCATGTACTTTTCATCACTTGTAAATCTAATTTTTTGTTACTTTTTGTCATCATTAAAAATAGAGATTATTTTAGTCTCAGTGAAATATTTTCATGCATGTTTGAGATCTCTACAAGGTGATGAAAAAGGCCCTAGGGTTTGGTAGGGTTTTGAGTATCCTTAATGTTTTGATGGTAATGTTGTCACTAAGTTCTCTTGTTGCCCAAATATAGTCACCTAAGAAACTATTATGATGCTCTTGACTGTAAATTACTTTGTTCTCTCTACCTTCTCACTATAGGTATGATTCTTCAACTCTACTAACTGCCCTTCCATCCCAATTTATTTTCATGCTCTTGCATCTATTCTCTTATGAATTTATTCTATGACTCTAAAAGCTATCACTAGGTCTTGTTACCTATTTTAGCTACCAGCTGAAACATGTAGAGTTGTTTAAGTTTTACAAAGTGAAAAAAAAGTACATTATGCTCTGCTATGTTATATCCATGTGCATAAAGAAATTATCAAAAGACTGCATTATTACATTATGCAAATGCATACTACAAAGAAGAGAGTGAACAATTTTCTCCAAAAAGTAGTCTTTATTGATAATCATAAGTGTATAGTGTCACACACAAGCCATGGGACTAACTATTTGAATGAAAATAAAGGAAAGGACTATACATTTATAGATACATGAAAGAAAAAATGCATATATAAAGAGAGGGGAGCCATCATTTCCTAAATGATGAACCTTAGTTGAGTTGTTTTGCATCTATTGCTATCCCTCTTGCTTGTTCAAATCCCTTTGCTCCAATGCTTTAGAAGGCTGCTCAGGTGCTCTAGAAATTCCTACATGTGTGTGAGAGATTTTTTTAGAGAAATGAAAGATTACCAATCAATATATATGTAAACATCCATAAACATATAGCCTGATCCTCATAAGCATCAAAATAGTTTTCATACCATAGATGTCTAGGAAAATAGAAAGGTTATCATAAACTTCTATCATATGCTCTATTTTTATCTAACATGTTTGCTCATTATGCAGGTATAGGTGAAATATTTTTTGTTGTTTTGTTTCATTTGATCACAACATGTGGAGTGAAATGGGCTCCCATAAGGGTTGATCCCAACATGCTACCCTTTTGTGTTTTAAAGAGGGATACAAAGGTAAATTAATCTCACGTTAGTTCAATTGAGCAAGTGCACATCAATAAAGATAGTGAGCCTTTAGGTAACTATCATAAATGACATATATTTTCACAATAAGATTTAAATAAGAGAAATGGAAATGAATACAAATAATGGTATTCATTAAAAATCATGATTCAAGAGATGAGTATGATAGATCAAGTTATAGGCCATTAAGCAATAGACTTTTAATCATAAAAGAACATGAAAGAAAGTGATTTTGAAACCATAGTTTACAAAGCAGTCCAAAACCATGGAATTATTCTTCAACAATATGCAAAGAGAGACTTACAGTGATATTTGTTAAATAATCATCATGGAGAAAAACAACCTTGCACAGATGGTGAAGGAAAAGGATCATGAAATCACATACACTTCTATGTCACACACATCTTTATTTGATGGGATAGAAACTAGTACACATGGTTAAGATAAGAAAGGAAAAGATATGAGGACATTCACAAAAGCCCTCAATGCATAAGGGGATACATGGTAAATGTTATGAATGTTGAAATGCACAAGACAACTGAGAGGGGGGGTGAATCATTTGTCAACAATCATATTTACAAAACTCAAATAATTATTAACTCTACATCCACTTTAATCTGTTATTAAGTATGAGCATGAAGTGCAAATAACAAAAAGAAATATTAACACAAGAAACACCAGATTTATGTGGAAAACCCAATGAGGGAAAAACCATGGTGAGGATTAACTCACAATATAAGAGTAATAACAAAATCGATTACAAGAGGCTTATTTCCAAAGGGCTCACTATTCAAGATAGGAGTCATTGTCTAGATACAAGGATCACTGCCTACAGATAGGAGTTGCTGTCTAAAAGAGAGGCTCACTGCCTACAGATACAAAAAGATAATAGAAAATCCACCACAACAACTTTCACACATTCTCAACCTTGATAAGAGAAATGCAGATACCATCAACTCACTACTTTCAAGATTCAAACACATTAAAGTATTGCTACCTTAACTCACTTTCACACACTTGTGGCTTCATATCACGTACAATCCTTAACATCTTGTCTTATATTTATATCATCTTCAACCTTAGAAACTTTCTCCAAGGTCAGCTACACACACTTCATATTACAAATTCAAATTAGGTTAGAAACCCAACATTCCCACAATGGAAGAGACTGAGAGTGGACCAAACCAACACTTAACCAAGACCCAAAACAATGTATCAGATCAATCACATGCTTCCTTAATTGATACTTATCCTTCACATGGCATGTAGACATCAGGTCGACCAAACCTAATGAAAACACCAATGAAATTTGAAGTACACACTTCCACAACAATAAGATAACATGAAAACCACATAACATGCTTCATAATACACTGGAAAACATCTTAGATGCCTTTAGATTCATCCAAAAATAATGCAATAACCTTCATACATAGAAAAATTCCCATCAATCCATTTAGACTATACAAACACACACAATAACTCTAAAACTAGGCTTTCAAAGCACCAAACCAAGAACACCTTTGATAGAACATAGATGGAATGATTACAAGCCTTCGTATAGATTTGCAAGACTTGAAACAACTCATTGGAGGACTAAAAAGTAGATACACTTCTCCTAGTCCATAGAAAAACAACACTGCCAGACTAGTTCACAAACTGGTGAACACAACTTTCACTCTTCATCAACCTAGAAGCTATAATCCAGGGTATACCACCCAAGGATACCCATAAACAATGCTTTAGATCTGCACAATCATAGGATCAACACAAAATAAATACGGAGCACAAACCAAAGCACATTATGAACACACACACAACTTTGTCTTCACTATTTTTGAAAAGAACTTGGTAACTCATGATATCAGCACGCCTGTAACACCATAAAGATAGCTCCATGTACTCACATCTCAATAGTATCTCAACTATACATGCGCAATCTACAATCACTTGATTCTTTTCTCTACAAAAACCTATGCTATGTTGACATCAATGAAAACATTAATGAAAACACCACCATACTCATTCATACCTGCAACAATCTCCCCCTTTGTCATTGATGGCAACACATGATGTGAAAAAAAACCAACAACACAATACACACTCTCCTTTATTTTTTAGATTAGACAACTTACACAACATTCTTGCACTCTCTTTTCCTTGTAATATTATGTTCTTTTTCACATGACTCTCTCTCCTCCTTTTACATCAATGGAAAAGAGCAACAATTCTGATCAATCCCCCTTAGGAGTGCACCCACATCTCATACTACAACAATAATACTACCCACTCCCCTTGAGGAGTAGACCTTAGTCATCAGTTTAGAAAAATGAAGAATCTATAGATCCACTAGACAAATGCACCTTCATGTACCCCTAGTTATAAGAAGGAGGGATAGTAACCCCCAACTTCTCCCTAAGATACTCAAAAGTATCCTTTGAAAGAGCCTTAGTAAATATGTCAGCAATTTGATCCTTTGTAGACACACATTCTAGCTTGACTTCATTCTCCAATACTTTCTCTCTTAAGAAATGATATATAATAGATATATGTGTTTTCCTTGAATGCATTATAGGATTCTTTGAAATGTTTATTTCACTTGTATTATCATAGAAGATAGGGATAGGCTCATCACACATCACTCTTATATCCTTCAATGTTTGCTTCATCCATAATACCTATGTGCAGCAAGATGCTGCTGCAATATACTCAACCTCTACAGTGGATAAAGAAACTAAATCTTGTTTCTTTCTTAGCCATGAAACCAATCTTCCTCCAAGAAAGAATGCACCACAACTTGTACTCTTTCTTTCATCTACAAAACCATCCCAATATACATCAGTGTAAGAACTCAAGGTAAAATTAGTATCCTTAGGATAGCACAAACCATAATTTGGAGTGCCTTTTAGATATCTGAATATCCTCTTTATAGCTATAACATGTGTTTCTTTGGGTTCAAATTGAAATTTGGCAACCAAACATACTACATGCATGATATCTAGTCTAGTAGTTGTAAGATATAACAATCCACCAATCATAGATTTATACATGTCAACTTTAGGAGATTCATCATCCTTACTCAATTTGCATCTAGTCACCATAGGGGTATAGACTGGTTTGGAGTCATCCAATCCAAACTTATTCATCAATTATTTAACATACTTTTATTGTGAAATGAATATGCCCTTAACAGTTTGATTCACTTGAATTCCAAGAAAGAAATTCAACTCACTAATCATAGACATTTCAAACTCTTTTCACATCTCCTCTACAAATTTATTGCCCATACCTTCATATCCTCCAAAGATAAACATCATCAACATACACAACTACTATCAAAATCTTGTTTCCTTCAACCTTGAAATAGAGATTACTATCTACAGAGCCTTTGTTGAACCTTTATTGTGTCAAATACCTATCAAACCTTGCATACCATGCTTTGGGAGCTTGTTTAAGTCTATAGAATTCCTTTTTCAACTTACAGACCATGTCTAGTTGATCTAATAACTAAAATCCCTTTGATTGTTCCATGTAGAAGTTTTCTTTCAATTTTCCATTCAGGAATGCAGACTTAACATCCATCTGGTACAATTTGAAATATTTGTGAACAGAAAATGCGAAAAGTATCTCAATAGCCTCCATTCTTGATACCGGGGAAAATGTCTCCTCAAATTCTATTCCTTCAACCCGTGAATAAACCTTGCAAACAAGTCTTGCTTTGTTTCTTACTACTTCACTATTCTCATTTAGCTTATTCTTGAACAACCACTTTGTACCAATTATGTTCTTGTTTATAGGTCTAGGAACCAATTCCCATGTCTGCTTTTTCTCTATCTGTTGTAACTCTTCTTTCATTGCTCTAACCCAATTTTCATCTTTGCATGCTTCACACACTGTTTCAGGTTCTATCTTGGAAAGTAGACAAAAATTTACCTCATTTTCTACCACTTTGCTTTTTGGATTTACACCTTCACTTTTGTCTCCAATTATCTATTCTTTAGGATGATTTTTCTATACATATTTTGGGGCCTTAGGAGTAGGTTACAGAGCTTCTTCTTCTTCTCCAATATGTTCTTCTTCTTCCTTATTCTCTTCTTGTACTTGTCTATTGATAGGCTCATCTAGTTCAACTTCACTTATTTCAACTGGTTTGTGCATATCTTCATCAAATTTTACATTTTCACTTTCAACTATCTTTCTCAATCTTTTATTGAAGCATCTATAAGCTTTGCTATTAGTTGAGTATCCAATAAAAATACCTTCATCACATCTAGCATCAAACTTTCCTAGGTTCTCGTCATCTCTTTTAATGTAACATTTTCTTCCAAACACCTTAAAGTACTTAACAATAGGAATTTTTCCAGTCCATAGTTTATAAGGGGTCTTTGTGCTATTACTTTTGATCTGAACTCTATTAAGAATGTAAATAGTAGTGTGAATTACTTCTCTCTAATACACAAAGTACATTTTCCTCTTTCATCATAGTCCTTGTAGTCTCTTGAACTATCTGGTTCTTCCTCTCAACAACTCCATTCTACTAAGGAGTTCTAGGAGTAGAAAAATGTCTCTTTATACCATGCTATTCACAAAACACATTGAACTCACTGGAGATGAATTCTCCACCTCTGTTAGACCTAAAAAAAATTATTTTTAGGTTAACTTCATTCTCTACCATAGCCTTGAACACTTTGAATCTATCTAGAGCTTGAGATTTCTCCCTAAGAAAAGTAACTCATGTCATTCTAGAATAATCATCAATGAAGAGCATAAAATACCTATCACCGTTAATACTTCCTATTCTTGTGGGACCACAGAGGTCTGTATGAATCAATTCTAGCATTCTGGTAGTTGATTATTCTTTTTCTTTAAATATCCATCTAGTTTTCTTTCCTAGTTGACAACTTCTGCAAACAATATTGGTAGGATTTATGATTTTAGGTAGATCCTAGACAACTTCTCTTGAACTAATCCTGATCAAACTATCAAATTTTACATGTCCCATCCTCTGGTGCCATAGCCAACTTTCATTAACTTGAGATACAAAACACTGACCATCAACACCCTTAAGTTGATAAATGTTTCCATATGTTCTTCCTACAACTACCATAGTTCTAGATCCTTTTCTAATTTCACAAGTATTATCCTAAAAAACAGGCTTAAATCCTTTTCTACACATTTTTCCAACACTCAAGAGATTATTTCTTAAGCCCTTAACATAATAGACATCATCAGTACTGTGTTTTCTATCAAAACTAATTGTTTCTTTTCCAACAATATTTGCACCAGAATCATCTCCAAACATGACTAATCCTCCACCATAATTTTCAAGTTTAGTGAAATCAATTTTGTCTCCAGTCATATGATTTGGATAACCATTGTCAATCACCCAATAGTCTTCATCTTGTCTAGCATGAAAGTCAGTAACCAAAGTACCTTCCATCTCATCATTCATGTTTTTTGGATAACATTTCCTTGCACATCTTTCATGGTTAGTAAACGCAAATTTATTCTCCAAGGCTAGAAACAAGCATTCATCTTTATCATCCTCAAAATTAGATTCATCATCAAAAATTCTTACATCTTCTCTAACATAATACAATTTCTTGAAATTTTTGTCCTTTTTGTCTTTATTATCTCTATGCTTTTTTTGTATGGCTCTATTTGGACATCTTGAAGCATAGTGACCAATATTTCTACAACTGAAACATTTAAAAGGTAACATACATTTGTACTTACTAGTACCTTTCTTCAATTTCCTTGTAAAATTTGCTTCCAATTCCTCTAAACTATCACCATTCGAATCATCATATGTCTTAGTGGATTTAAAGGCTATTTCTATTTTCTCCTTTTCCTTTCCAAAATTCCCCATCTCAAATGCAGTCAAGGTACCAAATAGTTGTTCTTTAGTGAATTTCTTAGGATCATAAACTTCCTCAATAGCTGAGACCTTGTCACTTTAACTCTTCGGTAGGGTCATCAAAATCTTCTCCATTACATCTTCATATGTTAGAGTACCACCTTGATTTTTAACTTCATTCACTACAATATCAACCCTTTGAAAGTAGTTTGCAATATCTTCACCTTCTTCCATTTTCAAGTTCTCATATGTGCACTTTGCTATTAGCTTCTTTGATAATTTGACTCTATCATTTCCTTCATAGATATCTTTCAACTTTTCCCACACTTCATAAGTAGTGCCTAATGAAATAATTTTTGTCCACTCAGTCTTAGATAAAGCACTATAGATTGCATACCTTGCTTTCTCATTTTCCTCATAGGTAGAAATATCATCTACAAAAGAAGGACCACTAGTTGGATCAACATATTTTGTCTCAACATCTTTCCAAGTCTTGAATCCAAGAGAGATCAAGTAACCTCTCATCTGCACTTTCCAGTCATTGTAGTCGGATCCATCAAACATAGGGATTGCCAATTTTTGCACCATTGGATCTACCTCAAGCAGTTAAGCTCTCCTCTGAGGAACCAAAGATCTAATACCAATTGTTGAAATGCACAAGACAACTGAGAGGGGGGGTGAATTGGTTGTCACCAATCACATTCACGAAACTCAAACAATTAACTCCACATCCACTTTAATCTATTATTAAGTATGAGCATGAAGTGAAAATAATAGAAAGCAATATCAACACAAGAAACACTAAATTTACATAGAAAACCCAATTAGGGAAAAACCACAGTGAAGAATAACTCACAATATAAGAGTAATAGCAAAACCGATTACAAGAGGCTCACTGCCAAAGGGCTCACTTCCCAAGATAGGACTCATTATCTAGATACAAGGCTCACTACCTATAGATAGAACTCACTATCCAAAATGGAGGCTCACTACCTACAGATACAAAAAGATAACAAAAAATCCACAACAACAACTTTCACACATTCACGGCCTTGATCAAAGAATTGTAGACACAATCAACTCACTTCTTTCAGGAGTCAAACACATTAAAGTACTATTGTCTTAACTCACTTTCACATGCTCTTGATACTCACACTTGTGGCTTCATATCACATACAATTCTTAACATCGTGTTTTATATTTATATCTTCAACCTTAGAAACTTTCTCCAAGGTTGGTTGCACACACTTCATATTACAAATTCAAATTAGATCGACAGCTCAACATTCCCATGATGAAAGAGAATAAGAGTAGACCAAACCAACACTTAACCAAGACCCAAAACAACATCTCATATCAATTACACTCTTCCTTAACTGATACTTATCCTACGCATGATGTGTAGACACCAGCTTGGCTAAACCTAATGAAAACACCAATGAACTTTGAAGTACACGCTTCTGCAACAAGAAGATAACATGTGGACCACATAATGTGCTTCATCATACATTAGAACACATCTAGATGCCTTTAGATTCGTCCATATCTAATGCAACAACCTTCATACACAAAACACTTCCCATTAGTCCATCCAAACTGTGCAGACACACACAGTAACTTTGAAACTAGTCTTCTGGAGAACCAAACCTTGAACACCTTTTATAGAACATATATAGCATCTTTAGAAGCCTTTGTCTAGATCTAAAAGACCTAAAACAACCCAATGGAGGACTACGAAGCATATACATTTCTCCCAGTCCATAGAAAAACAACTCTACTAGACTAATTCACAAATTGGTGAACACAACTTTCACTCTTCATCAAACCAGAAGCTATAATATCTAGGGTATACCACCCAAGGATGCCCATAAATAATACTTCAGATCTCCACAAGCATAGGATCAACATAGAAGAAAAGTGGAGCAGAAACCAAAACACATTTTGAACACACACAAATATGTCTTCACTATTTCTCAAAAGCACTTGGTAACTCATGATATCAGCACACCTGCAACACCATAAAGATAGCTCCATGTACTCACAACATCTCAATAGTATCTCAACTATACATGCACAATCTACAATCACTTGATTCCTTTCTCTACAACAACCTTATATATTGTGTTGACATCAATGACAACATTAATGACAACACCACCATATGCATTCATACTTGCAACAATGAAGGCATTACAATCATGACACATAGTGAACACTATACTATGCAAAGGCATAGTCATCATGCATAAAATTGTGGGAAAGATGTTTAAATCAAAAGATTACAAAGATAGTGCACAATGGGTAGTCAAGTATCCATGAAGAGCTTAGTATTGAAAGTTAAGAAATGAATGGCATAATATTGCACAGTATCTATTAATGGTGATAAAGCACAAATTTTAAGGAATGTAGTGAGCTAATGAAATAATAGTGAATAATAAGCAAAAACCAATGTGATCTTATCAATGTATTTTGAAAGAGACATCTATCATGGATGTCTAGAAGAACCATGAAGGGGGAATTCTAACAACAATTATAAGACAATAGACAGGGATCAAAAAAAGAATTGGCTTTTGGATAAGAAATGAAACATATAGGTAGGCAGTCTTGGAGTGAACATTTCAAGGAAATGTTAACTCCAAGACTGCTGACCTACCTGCCAATATAATTCTAAAAGTTGTTGGTCTTTCCTAGAATCAATTATTGGACTATGAAGGTCTTCCCTTTCAGTGCAGGAGATGCTTTGAAATAGGTCATGTGGTTGCAACATGTCACATTAAAGATAAATCAGTTAAAAAACAACCATCATGGAAAAAAGATGTCCCTTCAAAGCCTTATTTTCTTGGGCATAAACCAACCATTTCTTTTGCTTCATCACTGGTTCTTTCAACATCAAAGTCTCTTTTAGAAAAATTGGAAGAGAAGGATGTTGCCTCTTAGCAACAACAAAAAAAGTCCCTTCCATTGGAGCCAAAATCTGGTGTGAAGTTTGACACTCTTATACAAGGTCAACAATCAAATAAGCTTGGGAATCAAAAGAAACATTTAGAGGGTTGTGATCAGGACATTTCATCAAGTAAATCTTTAGTTTCAGAGAAGGCTTCTATGGACAATCATTGGACTCTTGTGCAGAAAAGAAAGAAATCTTGCTCCAAATTTTCTGCTTTTTGCTCCCCTATTCACATTGAAGGGGGTTTGTTTGGGTCCCATTATCAAGATGTTTTTGTAAAAAATTATGTATTTACTTGAGCTACAATTGTAGGTTTTCTTTCTTGTTATTTCCTACTAGTATGCTCTTTTGAACTAGGTTTTTGTTACTTACTATTTATAGATATATAATATTATAGTGGCTCGCCACTTTTTCTTAAAAAAAAAAACATTTCAAGGAAAGGATAAGTGGGAACCACATTAAGAGAAACCAAGTGAAGTTACATTGGAAAGCTTGTTAGGTTGTTTGATTCTTTCTTCTATTGGATACTATCAGAAGCATAGATTATTTGCACAAACACTATCTCTATCCTATGGATTCATCATTTTGGAAGTTTTAACAACCTTGCAAAGATAATACCTTGGTTATGTCACATAAAGTAGTATTATAAAACCATCACCAAGGTTACCATGAATGAGAATGTGATAGTATTTCATAAGACAATGGATGAAGATAGTGGTTGCATAATGGGGTAGTAGTATTCATAGTGAAAAGCCAGTGTTTGCTCATAACAAATAATTTTTTAGTATCATTCATATCATTTGTTGTTTCAATATGGTTGGTTTTATCATTTTCATTTATAGTTTATCAACAAGCAATGGTTCTAGGAATATTCACATATCTAGAATCATCAAATGACCTGCATCTATGAACAAGAACACAATCTATGTGAAAAGGGTAGTGTTCATGAAAGAATGGAAAATATGTGTAGAGATTTGAGTTATACCTGTACTATGCAATGGTTTTGAATCATTTTGCAAACCATTTTTTCTTTGCAGGGTAGCATTTTCTTGTAGAATAGTTGAATGAGATAGCTCTTTTTTCAACTGTCTACCCTCTCATGAAATCTCATTCATATTATAATCTTGCACTATCTTATTATAGTAGAGGTGTTTTTGACACCGTTGGTTACTATCACATGGCAAGTTAAACAAGGATACCCATTAATTTAAAATCCACAGAAAAGAATGAGGTGGAGCTTGAAACAGTTTTTCAAAACCCTCAACTTGTGATTAACCATGGCAGTGCCCCCAACAAACAAGTAAAATACTAAATGAGAGACGCTTTGGTTTTTATAACGAAAATGGGGCCGTAGCCATGAAGGATATGAGTTTCTTCTATATCTTCTACAAAAGCACATAGTCATGCCAGAAAAATGCAAAAATGCTAGAGAAATCATGGAGTCATGAGTTATGCAACAAAGAATGTACAATGTGAAAGCCATGACCAGTGGATTCTTTGTTGATATTTTCAGATTTTTGCATAAGAGAAGCAACAAGCATGGAGAAAATACAAAAACTAAACATGTTTCACCATTTTTCTATACAAATGAGTTTGAAACATCATTCCATTCATAGAAAATGAGAAAAATCTAGCATTTTCGTGCAAGATAAAGTCATACCATGTGTAGATTCCACCATGGAAAGTTCCAGAAATTTCTTAACACTTGCAGGTTTGGAACACTTGGTGATGCCCAAAAATATTTTAGAATGTTACAAGGGAAAAATGAAATGTGATTGAGATGTGGCCATGGGTTTTGGTTGTTAGGGTTTCTTAGCCCTATCTTATGCCAACTTAAGCTTAAGGAAATTTTTGCATTTCATTTTATTTTTTGCAAGTAAAACTAATACCCTTGTGCCATGTTCATCCCTAATGAACTTTATTTTTCCTTTGTATATGCCAAGTGTGTAAGTCTTTTAAGACTTATGTTTTGTTTTCAATTTCACATTATTTTAGATTCAATTTTAAATGTAAAGCTTTTGACTAAGTGATGTATTATAAATCACTTAGTTAAAGTGTTTTTTTAATGCAAAAGAATAATGTATTATGCCATGTAAATTCTTCAAACAAATTTAAATGCAGTTTTATTCTTTTACAATCATATAGGAGGAAGATGGAAAAGTTAGTCAACCTTGGAGGGAATATAGGCTTGCTTGAATTAGTTTGGAACAACTTCATGTGTTTGCTTTTCTTGCATCAATTTGAAAATGTTAAAACATTATTGAAGTGATGGAATTATAAATCACTTTATTTAATGTTTTGTATATGCAAGATAAATGTGTGTTGAACACACCAAAGGTATGAGTCAAAATAGTTTGGAGGCATGGTTGAATAATAATGAGTTGTGCCAAGCATGTGGGTAATTTGGAGGGAATGAGAGTATCTTGGAGCAGTTTCTCGTGCTTTTATTGTGGATAAGGTCATGGCTTGACTTTTCTTCACTTTGGAGTGATTTTGGAGGGGTTTTAGGTGCTTTATTTTTGGCCTTTTTGTTGCATATGACAAGGAAGCTTCTAGAAGAATTTTTGTGGGGCAGGTTTCAAAAAAGCATAAGTAACTTCAAACATTAGTTTTGAAGGTAGTTCTTTCTTCTTTCAGCATGCATTGTAGCTTATTTTGGAGCTCTTTCAAGAAAAAGACAACATTGTTACTCAATATCAGACATGCACAGGAGTATGTAACACCTTTTTTTTCAAATTTAGTGTTTTACCTTCTTTGAAGCTATCTCATTGTGTGTAGTGTGATGATGAATGAATTTTCTTGTGAGTTTGATAATTCCTTTAATGTTTATCTCATTTTAGAACCTTTAGGTAGAAGAAACATATGTTTTACAGGTTGTAATTTGTGCATTGGTTCAATAATTATTTTAGTTGTGGAAACTCTTTTCCTTCAAAAGTGACAAATGAACCAAGCCTCCTTGCAAAATGCATTAATATGTTAAAATATGTAAGTTGTGTTAAGTAAAGGTAATTTATTGAGAAATTTGTGTGTTAAAAACAATAGCATATGTTTGAGAAAACACATTTAGGTGCATCACCATAGGGTTAGTTTCATTTTCATGTTTCATTCTTACTCTTTCCTTAGAAAAGCATTAGTTCAACAGTAGTTTAGGTGACACCATAAGAGCCAACTTACTCTGGAGGTCCATTCCAAGTTTAGGCAACCCACAGGCCTAAGAATGTTCTCATGTTTCTCCAAAATGCTAAGTTTTACAACTTAGCAAGGGTGAAAATTTGAGAGCTAACAAGTCTATTATGAATATAAGGTCTTTGAGGGTATATGATTTTCTACTACGAAATTCGAGATTATCATACTTTTGATGAAAATTCTCCAAGGATGCTTTATCATTGAATTAACTCTCTATATATTCTCCATTATACATTGAAAATTCATGGTTTCTAGTTAACTATTTATTGGTGTAACCATTTCCATGTTTCTTGGGACTGTCATCCCTATAGGATAGTTTCCTTATAGATCTGAATGTAATTTTAAAGGTGCCCATAAATATTGATAGGTTTCATATGACTGTTGTGTCAAGGTAGTACATGGTCATGACAAGTTTTATAAGACTATTGTGACAAGTTTCATAATACTGCCATACCGCAAGAGCCAAGAAGACATGGTGCGGTGTAGTGGTAACATCCCACATTACTATGAAGGTTGAGCAATAAATGTGTGGTATGGTGGAAAATAAAATACTTCTCATGCATCCCTGCAAGAGCCAAGAAGACACAGTGTGGTGTAGTGGTAACATCCCACATTACCGTGAAGGCTGAGCAATAACAGTGTGGTGTATTGGTAACATCCCACATTATCACGAAAGTCGAGTAATAATAGTATGGTGTAGTGGTAACATCATGCATCGCCGCAAGGATCATGTCAAAACAATGAGTATTGCAATTAAAATATAAAACAAAATATCACATTTCTTTGAGGAATTTTTTTGAAATAATTCACTTGCCTTGTGTATATTACTTCAACATTTTCATGTATGTCTAGCAAGGCACTTGTAACTACAACATATGACAAAAAAAACCCTGTTGTTATGCTTTGATGGATGTCCCTCCGTTATTATTGGATATCTAATGTAGTGCATATTATTATAGTGTAAGCCTATTTTTCAGATTGCTGCATTTAGCATCACCAATATTCTCCACAAGAACATTGTCCCTATTTAAAATGATGGAAATGGTTCACATCTCTTAGAACAATTTCTCTTGCAACAATCTTGGAGATGAATTTAGATGCGATGTGAAAATCAAAACATACTCGAAGGTTCTTATCAACTCTAATAGCTATACCAGGGGCCATGTTTAATGAACCAAATGCAATTGCTAAATTTTCACTATGGTGGAAGATAAATAATTATTTTTTCTTCTATTCCATAGCATTGAGTAAAAGTCTTGAATTTGGAAATACCCTACTACCTTCATTTTCCAAGCCAATATCTCTAATTTTACATAGATCTCCCATGTTTGTGGATGTTATCTATCTCCTACACAAAAAAGTATGTACCATTTTATTCCCTTCAATCCAACTACATGCAGGTATCTTTTTAATTCCTATATCTTTCATCAATCTCCTTACTATTTGAACCTCACCACAACTACCCGCTTATGCAAAGATGTTTTAGAGAAGAACATAAGTTGCAACATTTTTAGGATCCAACTAAAAAAATAGTGTTGTTTGAATACTTATCCTATATTCACATATGATCCACAGGAACCAAATTTTTAACTGACATCTTATTAATAATTTTTAGGATGTCCTCAAGATAGCCAACAAGGTGCCAGAGCACCATTGGATAAAAGTTGTCAATTCTTGAAGTTGTTTTCTAGGCTTTATATTTTGGTATGTTAGTCTATGAGACCATTTTATATTGTAATTAGTCATATGTGATGATGTTTAGGTGTTTAAAAGGTCAAGTTTTCAAAATATTCAAAAATGTTGAAAAGTTGCAATTGTGCAAAATGCAAAATTTGAAAAAGTTGTAAAAGTGCATTTGAAGGGAGACCAACGATCATGTTGTTTGAAAGGGTAGTTTAGGAAGTTGAAATAGTTTATTTTTTGTGGGAAAAATTATAAATACCATGTTTAACCTATTGAGGAGGTTGTTGAAGTATTTTTGAAGATTGAAGCATCAATGGAATTCTATTTTACACCATTTCAATGTATTTCTAGAAGTTAGCAGGGATTGTACGACTTGTACAGTAGTTCAACAATTCAATTTGCTTTGGAATAGAATAATATATTTTTGTATCTTCCATTTGAATAATATTTGAAGGTTTTTCATTGAAATTGGTGCATTTTATAGACAATTTTCTAAAACCGGTTTGAACACACAATTTTAGGGGTTTGCAAGTCATCTAAAATGAAAAATTGACCCATTTCTCTTTCTGTGATCATTGTGGCTTGAGTAATGGGTTTGTATCATCAATAAAAAGGTGTTGGAATGTTTAATTTGTGCAAGGGAGGTATAGAGTTAAGTTGGGCATGAAGCCCTAGGGTGAAAATTGGTGTTTTCCTTATGAATCTTGAGGTTTTGATATGCCAAAGTGAGAAACGTGTTGGGGCAGTGTTGTTTGATGATGTTTTGAGTTTCTATAGGCCTAATTGAACCTGTTTTTGGTGGTTACAAGGTTTTTTGAGGGTGGTATGTGATATTTTCAATAAAACCCTAGTTTTTAGGCTCAAAGAGAGGGTTTTGTGATTTGGCACTTGGGTGAAGGGTTTCTTGAGAAGGAATGGTGGATTCTTAGGTTTTGACATATGAGGATTGCTACCCACAAGGTTTTAGAGGGTTTGAAAAAGTTTAGAGACAAGTCTCTTTGTGAAAGAGGGCTAATTTGAAGTCTAAAAGGTGTGAAAAGCCTATTTTGGTGAAGTTGTCTCAAATTAACCAATAGTGGTTTGTTGGTATGTGATTGTGTGCCTTGATGGGTCCTTGAAATGGTCCAAGTCCAGTTCTAAAAGAAGGTCATTGAGAAGATTTACCTGATTGAGTTGATTTCCAATGCTACAAGGAAATTGTCAGAATTGGTTGAGATAGTGTGAAGTTGAGGTTTTGGAGAGAATCTATTTGGTTGGTTGATTTTATGTTAAGTGTGTTGCAAGACATCCCCTAGTTACATCAAGTGGCATCAGAGAAAAGGTACCAGGTCTTTGTGGAAGAAAGTTGTAGTTTTTGATTGGAAGGTGAAGATGCAAGAGTATAAAGATGCTTCCAAAGGAAAGTGTGATGGAAAAGGAGATAAATGAATTGAAAGAGTAGTTGTCACATAAGGAAACACTCTATAAAGAGTCTAAAGAATCCACCCTAGCTAGGATAGTAATTCTAGAGAAGAATCAGAGAAGATGAATGGTGAATGAAGACGAAAGTGATAAGGAGGACGAGGGGGAAGAAGGAAACCCTCTAGTTGGAGTCTAGAATGATGAAGATGACTTAGACCATGAAGAAAAGAGAATGGTCAAGATGCTTAAGGCAGTAAAAGGTGGAAAAATTCTAAAAGTGAAAGTTGAAGTGCCTACGTACAGAGATAAGATGGATAGTGAAGAGGTTTTGGCTTGGATTGATGTCTTAGATGATTTTTTGAGTTTGAAGACATAGAGGATAGTAAAAAGGTGAAATATGCAAATACAAAATTGAAGGGCCCAACCCTAACATGGTGGAACTTTTTTCAAAAATATTGGGTCAAGAAAGGTAAGTCTAAGATAAGCTCTTGGGATAAGATGGTAGCAAAGGTAAAGGCGCAGTTTTTACCAATAGATTATGCCATACAAACCTTTATAATTGCAATATTTGAAGCAAAGGGAGTTAGATGTGATGTTTTACATTGAGGAATTTCATAGGTTATGCATTAGGGCAGGTCATAATGAAGATGAGGTTGAAAGAGTGGCTAGGTATTTTAGTGGTTTGAAATTGAACATAAGAGATGAAATTAGCTTGAATCCTCCTAAGACAGTGGAAGAATGTTTCCAAATGGAAATAAGTGCAGAGGATAGAATAAAGAGAAGGAAAGAAAGACAAGGAAGGGGCAGAGGTAACATGAATAGAGGGAGAGGTACAAGACAATCCAAATAAGATCTTGAAGATGCTAATAAGAATAAAGAACAAGCACCTGAATCAAGAGGTGGATGGAGAGGTGGACGAACACGCTTTAGGAAAAGAAGAGATTCTACTGAGTTTGTAGACAGGTGTTACAAACATGGTGATTTTGGTCACCCTTTCTTCAAGTGTCAAGATAATTTTGGAACCACACTAAGTGGAGGAAAAAATAAAAATGATAGGAGAGCCCAAATAGTTCAAGAAGATGTAGCTAAAAGTTCAAACTCCAATAGTCTTCGTGTTGCTCTTGAAGTGGGTGAGATGTTGATGATGAAAAGAAAAATGTTGAAGACCACCAAGGAGAAAGAGCTAATTCAAAGAATAACCCTATTTAGGACAACTTGAAAATGCAAGAATAAGGTATGCAAAGTATTAGTTGATTCTATATGCATTGATAATATGGTATCTAGTGATATGGTGGACAAATTGAATTTGCAAAGAGTGCCTATAGAAAAGCCTTATAGAGTGTCCTGGATTAGTGATCATCAACCTATAGTGGTGAATAAACAAGCTACTATTGAGTTCCAAATTGGTAGTATAGGGATCAAGTTGTTTGTGACATTTTTCCCATGAGTTGTTGCCATATGTTGCTAGGAAGGCCCTAGTAGTTTGATAGGTCAACCATGTATAATGGAAGACAAAACACATACTCAATTGAAAAAGATGGGAGAATGTTCATTCTAACTCCATTGGTTCAGAAAAAGTAAAAATGTGAGATCATCATGATTGGAAGGAAGGAGTTTGTGAGTGTTGTGTTGGTTCCCAAGTCAACAGATGCAATGAGTCCTAAAGAGTAGCCACTCTCTCATATTCAGACTCAATGGGTTGATATGGCCAACAAATGAGAGAGTGAATAGAATATCCCTTTCTCCCCTGCACTTCAGGCTCTATTAAACCTAGGAGGGTGATCCCGACCTTGCGCTTTTAGATACTTGTGTGTCACAGTATAAAACACATAGTGAACAAATAAATATCCTTTTTATGCTTAGCAGAGACAATACCCTTAAGGTTTGGCTGACCCTTTAGGAAATGCCATACTTAAACATGAGACATGTTATACATTAAATTACACACACACGTACAAAGATAGACAAGTGAACTTGATTTGAAGTTGTAACTACTCATAGAATAATCTCAGGAAATTGCAACATCAAAAGACTAGTACCATATTCTAGGGTGGAGTCACCTAAACCAAATAATTTCAATTTCATTATAGCATCCACTCTGTCATAACTATTCCTATCAAATGATGCATTACACCATTGATAATAGAAACTAAACGAGTTATACTTAGCAATCCTAGCACATAGTTGCACAAATTTTCATTCATGTTAGTACAATTTAACTTATTCCTTGAATAAGAGTAATAACAATGAACAAACATTTAGGGAAATACAAGAAGATGAACAATAAAAATCCTTGATTTCATTATATTCATAACTTATGCAATGTTTATAGTGGAAAAAATTGACTCATAATATCTTGTCATTTATTTATCTAATATGGCAGTGTTGCAATTACATTATCAATTACAAGACTCAGAATAAACTTCAAAAACCTAAAATCACACTATACATTTCAGATGCTGTTACAATAGTATTCCTGTGGGACCAAGCAATGAACAACCTTTTTTTCTAAAAGTGTAAAACCCTAAATGGAGATCTCCCAATGACATATGGCATATTCAGGTCCATAGACTAGTAACTGCTCTTATATTCACACCTCATGCACCGACTCATCTTCAACAAAAAATATTCCCCATCCTGAGAAGTCATCATTCCTCTCTGTCATTTTGTTGAAAAATACCTTTACCTCGCAAAATATTTTACCCCCTTTGTTCATTTTCATCTAGTTGTGTGAAAATGGTGTTCTCCGTAAAAACCTCTCTCCAACAGATTCACTTTGCACAGTGAATACAATATTCACATTATAAAATTATTTCCTATGCCTTCTATATTTTTGTATTTTACATATTAAAATATTTTCCAACACAAAAGTTCTTAATTTTCACACAAATTCATCTCCCTTGGTTATTACTTGCTATTAAAATATTATGAAATGATAATATTTAAACATAAGCTAGGGGGTCCCAACCTCATGTTGCACAAATCTCTATACAACATCGCAGATCTCCACTTTGGTGTAAGAAGTGAGAACTTTATTAGCGACGGGAGAGATTTACTCTAAGGAAAATAAAATAATTTACTCGGGCCTTTATTTCTTTCATCCCTAGCAAAGAAAGTTTATTGTTTTAATTTTAATAAACAAAGGTTTTTAATATTTTAATCAGGAAGAGCATTTTACCTGTGCACCCTATACTTACCGTGCATTTCTTTTTGCATAGTAAAAACTTTATGAAACTTTCAAGCCCACCAAGCTTTACAAAATTTTTAACCATCGCACATCACTCATACATTTAGAAAATGAAAAAATTAATAGCGATGCCTAATGAGAAAGCAAAAAGCACATCATCTCCAATCTCTAATGCACTCAGGAAGAGGTGACTTCCATTAGCGATGAGCGATGGAGAAAAAGAAGCCTCGCCCATCGTTGATCCAAAGTGGAAAAGTAGACATTAAATGACGATAAGCGATGGAAATAAAAATAGCTTTGTTCATCATTGATACACAAATGAGAAAATGATTAAAATTGAGATGGGTGATCAGTTTTCCTGCTGCAAATATGGTCTCCTATGAACTTCAGCCAATGGCAACCAAGAATTAAACCCGCCTTTTGTACAATGAACATTTGAAATGTCCAATGAAGGATTATTGCTCAAACTCGAGCATCACTACTTTGATTTTGATTCCCCCATTCATAATGGAGATGAGTGATAAATTTCTATGAATGGAGAACTATGCCAAGGTTATTTGAAAAATTATTAAATCCCATCCTTGCCTCAAAGCTTTAATTCAATCTACCCCAATGAAGACTCATCGCTCAAACCAATAGAACACAAGAATTAAACTTTATTTTCTTTTTAAACATTTGAAATGCACTTTATAATTGCCCTAAATTCCTATTTACATTTTCCCAAAATATTTTAAATATTAACATTTGAAAACATTAGAGAATAGGTAAATTTTGATTATGCCTGCGACCCAAACAAAGAAATTTCACTACGCACAAATGGTAACCCCTAGAGTTGAGATTTTTTGCATGCAGCCATAATCAATTATTTAGAGAAAACCCATATCGTTAAATTTTTCCTAGCCATCAAGAATTAGGTACCTCCTTTGTAAACTGGCCCTTGGGACGTGTTCACTACAATAAAAGTACGTTAAAATAACATGTCATATGATTTTTTTTTTTATGAAAATAGAGTTGTAGAGGTTTTAGACCAAAAAAATAAATTAGTTGTCCTTAGAATTTGAATATTTGAAACTTTTTGGGACACTACTTTCAACCCTGTTGCAATAAGAAGATGATTAAATAACCCATCGGAACTTATCCTGGGAGCCTGAAATTGAGTAGGCATGTAGAAACTTGACCCAAGAATGTAGTGCAACAAATGGAATGGTAAAATTCTTCCTGAGGTGAAAGATATTAATTGACAAAGTTGCCTTCTCAAACTTTCCTGAAACTGTTCATTCTGAAACCCTGAAAAAGTTCATTTGGAATAGGCTTTGAAAAAATACCAAATGAGGTGTTTGGGTAGTGCAAACTGGAAAAGTGGTAGATAATTAGATAGGAAATCATGGGGAACATTTATTTTGACATGCATGTCAAAAGGTTGCAAAATAAAAATTCAAATGTGAGGCCACTTTCTACAGATTTACACTGTCCAGTTTACAAATTTGAACTTTTTGCAAACGAATTCAAGTTGGAAAACTCAAAAAATGGATTCATGGGGCTATTCCAATTGATACGGGACTTCATAAAAATGTAGAGAATCATGGAAAAGTATCATATGGGCTTAATATTCAATTGGTGCAACATTGCAACATCTCAAAGATGGTCTACTCAGAAAGTTTAAATAGTTGCAAACAACAAACCAACTTTTGGGCCTCCAGACAAGGGTATTAAAAACTTATTAAAATTGAAAATGGGAAGCTTCAAATGGACATATGTCATCTCCAATAGGTTTTCAACATTTCCCCAAAGTGAACTTTCATGACAATTCATAGGCGTCAAAATATAAGCTCCCAAATTGAGCTACTTAGGTTTGTTCTGCAGGGTACTTCTAAGTGCATTAAGAAATTTTTTACATGGGCCCTCAAAAATCTAGCCAAATTTTGGAGGTCCCAACAGTGGCTCTGACTAGGGATGCATGCCCCTTGTAGGCATGGTGAGATTCTAGATCTATGGGAGAGCAGACCAAGTTCCTTGTCGATTGGGCAACCTAAACTGCTCCTTTATGTTGTATTGGAATTCATTTTTTGAACTTTATTTGTAGGCCCTAGGCCCCCAAAAATGAAGTACCAATATTACCTCTGTTAAACACTTTGTTCTCTGTTGTTTGCAGTAGGCCAAGTCTGAAAACATTGTCATGAACTACCCATAAGCTAACTCGGTCATTGACATGTCCCACTATATCATTGTGCTTTCTAATGTCACCAACAATTTTGTCAATCTGCAACATGTAATCATACACTAACTAAAATTCATAATCACCATGACATTTTACCTTGGCTAGCTTTTCATGTTCCATTAAATGCTCACTCACTTGAATTGAGAAATAGGAGCATTCATAATCCATTTGATCATTGACATCACAAACTTTGACATCAAAATCAGTTTGCACATCAAACTGAAAGCTCTTATAGACAATTTTTTGTATGTCATGCAAATTATCTTGGCATATGTTAAAGATAAAAGATGCATATTATGGAGCATCCTTATATGGATCATTGCAACATGGGCACATTTTTTGAAATTTTGGTTCAAGTGCATCAAAACACACCTTGGTATCATAGAAACAGGGATCATATGCATCATTAACATCCAAGAGATGAGTAAATGCATTCATCTCAAGTTCAAAAACATATTTTGATGCATTCTTCTCATCATCATTCAACTCAATGCAAAATACCTCAAGAGTAGGCTCAATCAATTCAATATCAATAGGGAAAGTAGAAAGACACCCATGTGCAATATCAGTTGATGTGTGTGTTGACCCAAAAGTAAAAGACTCATTGCTAGCTAAAAACTCCTCATTAGCAATAGAACCAAAATCTTCATTTTCTTTCACATAAATGCTTTCCCCGAGGGATGAGAACATGTCCAATTGCATACTCTAAAGATTAGGAGCATCAAACAAGAAACAATTGTACTCAAATTCACACTCATTAACATGAGATCCACCATTATTTTCACTTCTTGGCTTTTCTACACATGGATCAAGAATTTTTGTAGTATCAACACAATCTAAAAATTTATTGCCATATAAATCAACAAGCTCTTCAATATCATCCATGGGTAATAGTGTTGGCTTAAAATCCATATATTTCTCACAATATGTTGCTTGATCATTCAACCATGAACCCCTTTTTTCATCAATGTGCATATCATCATTCTCTTCATACATCACAAAATTTTCTATCTTTTCTTCATATAAACAATCATGAGTACTAGGGACATTAATACATTCATCAACATCTTTATCATCTTTTCTTTTGTGTTCAGGATCATAATACTAAAAACACATTGTCTTCAAAGTCATCATCACTCATAGAGTTAGTGTGCTCCATTGATAGCATGCTTGAACCACATTCCATGTATTCATCAAATGGAATTTGTTTGTTCACTTGCAAACAAGCGACTTCATGAGCATCTACATCATTGCATTCTTCAAGTGAAGAATATGCTTCTATACCATCCTCAGAAAAGCAATCACAATCTTCAGAGAAGCAATTAGAACTATCAATCTCATCATGATTATCATCACAAGAAAATGCATCACTACACAAACTACATTCAAAATATTTAGAATGAATGCTCGAGACTATACTTTCAGGATCATAATCACTGGGTTGTAATGGAAAATCAACAACATATGCATTGTAATTGTTGATCACCTCATGACATGGAGTAACATCCGGTGTCTCATTTACTTCTCCATCATCTAAGATATCCTCTTCACTTGTTTGCATTGTTGTTTGATTTTTCTCAAGAGGATAGTTGTTGTCTCCATTTTGAGAATCCACATTTTGTGTTAAACCACACTTGGTTGATTCTATAATCTTTATCCAATTAGGAATTTGATCAAAGCTATGGGGCTTCAATTCCTTTGGAAAATTACTCAGCCCAAATTCATAAATCTCACTAAAAAAATCAATGCACACAAAATCCTCAGGTCTGAAATCTTTGGGGACTTTTATCAAAGCATCCAAAAATCTCAAAAATAGTTTATATGGTGATTCTCCCTTGTGTCTCTTCATTTCATACAATTCTTGCACTAAAGAGTTTTGATCAACAATGCTCAAATTTTGTTGACATTCAACTTGGAGCTCACTATGATCTTCATACATGGATAATGGAGAAATCATAACAACAAAAGCATTGTCATCTTGACAAGCATTTCTTCTATCTGATCCTTGAATTCTATTTGCATGAGGTGGGTTGGGATAACCAACACTTGCAGCCAAATACCTTTCATGATTGAGTATTTCAAGTTGTTCTCAATATCCATGGCATTTTGATATGCCTATTGTAATGTTGTAGGATCTTTATCCCTTAATAGATAGCTCATCTTGCTA